>VXCM01009509.1:0-12506 GCA_014773175.1 Lucifuga dentata | reverse complement strand
CCGTACTATGGTAAGGTTCTGTGTTTAGGTCCCAGCCCGACACATCAGCTACAATTGCGATCCGATTTTAAGCTGTGATCTGGGTCTCTGAGGTTGCTGGGCCAGTTGTTTGAGGCCGTCACCACCACTTAGTATTGGGTGTTCTCAGGGGGGATCAGGACTCTGGGGATCTGGATTTTGTGCATGGAACTTCACAATCTAAATAAGTAGACTGTTTATTGCTGTTACTGTTTGCTTATGTGTTGTCTTTTTGTCCTGGTCTGTTGTGTCGTGGGGTTTTAGCCTCTTTGGTGTTTCACAGATTAAACCACTACACTGGTTATTACTGGTTATTACTGGTTATTACTGTCACTACTCGTCTGTGTGTTTTTGTCTTTGTGTTGTTGTTCAGGTGTTTAGCCCTCCTTGATAGAAATTGTTTGTTAGTTTTTTTTTTGTTTGTTTGTTTGTTAGTTTTAAATAAAGTGTAATAGGTTGGTCAAGGAGGGCCGGTGAAGGTCACACACACATTCACCTACGCACTATATACAGTATTATCTGTCTGTTGCTAGATTAAATTGCATATATATAAAACATGGTTGTGCCAATCTTGGCATATACCACAACTATATATGCAGACAGAAAAAAGAAGAAGAAAAAAAGAATGTATTCAGTATAAAAAGTATTTCAGTATTGCTATACTAGAAACACACTTGTTACTGTGGATCCACCAGACGATAAGCTTGATCCAGTGAGTGTTATTCATTAAAGGCACAGACGTGGCACCTGTCAGGTTCTGTTGAATATGGCAGGGTGAAGATGATAAGGACTGTCTGTCTCTCAGACACATAGATACATAACAGGCAATTCCAAATCAGTGATCCAAATGTCTAGTAAAATTCTGAGGTCACATACACAGTTCTCTCTCTCTCTCTCTTGCTTCTGTATCTCAAATGGCTGTCAATGAAAGTGATATGGATTTAAAACGTTTCTGAAATGATGACCATAAATACCATATACCATATTGATTACAAGCTTATCTTGTGTATAAGCCGATTCCCTGATTTTTACCTGTAAATTTATATATGTATATATATTTTTTAATTTCATTTATTCAACTTTTTCAGTATGAACACACAAAAACAACGAACAGCAACAACCCCCCCCCCCCNCCCAGCCCCCCAACATCCACTTGTTATGCAACCTTACAGAAAAAAACAAATGGAACATAAATAAACAGATATGTTTGAAAAAAAAAAGCCATTCAGATTCTAGTAATTTTTGCAATATATGACAAGTAGATCAGTTCAGTCTCTACAGTCCTGCCAGTTTACATTAGACAGATTATCAAAATATGTCAAAAACGGTACCCACACTTTGTTGAATTTGTTTTTGTTGCCACGTAAAGAGTACTTTATCTTTTCCAGCTTTAAGTGGAGCATGACTTCTCTGAGCCATCTGGCATGACTGGGTAATCCAGTTCCTTTCCAGTTCAACAAAATGATGCGACAAGCCAGAAGTGTTGTGAGTGCTATCACAGTGTACATGTCCTTCAACCAAACAACACCGTCAGGTTTAACTCCAAACAGGGTAACGATGGGTTGTGGTTCGATCAGTGTTCCATATACTTCACTCAGAGATCTAAATACAGCTTCCCAGAATGGGTACAGACGAGTACAAGTCCAGAACATGTAAATAAGAGAGGCTGGAGTGCTCTTACACCTTTCACAGGATTGACTGATATTTGGATATATTCTGGCCAGTTTATCTTTAGTAATATGAAGGTGGTGGACCACCTTAAACTGGATAAAACCATGCCTGCTACATGGGGGGGGAGCCATGCACCTGTTCTAGTATTGCATCCCACATCTCATCAGAAAGGGGCTGACCCAGATCCTGTTCCCATAGAGTTTTTATATTGAGTGTTGTTTGTGGATGTATGTCACTTATCACATTGTATATCCGGGAAATGGCACCTTTGAGGGTTGAATTAGCAGACAGGAGGGTATCCACAGCTGTGAACTGTTGTATTCTTGGGAATGAATTATAGCTCTTCTGCATAAAGTGCCTAATATGGAGATATCTGAAAAAATCAGAGTTGTTTAGAGCGAATTTCTCTGATAACTAAATGAGGCAAAGGTGCCTTCGATATATAAATCTTTAATAGAACAAATTCCACTTGAATGCCATGCTTGGAAAGCTGAGTCAAGTTTGGCTGGGGTGAAAAGGTGATTAAGAAAGATGGGTGCCATCAGAGAAGTGTCCTGCAAGTTGAAATGTTTATGGTACTGTGCCCATATCTTTAAGGTGTGAGAGATAATAGGATTGTCTATATGTGTGTCCCCCATGGACACAAGAGGTGAGGTGGCTAATGAGTGAACAGGCGACACCTGAGATTCTATCCTGAACCCACACTGGTGCATCATCATTAAAATTGCCCTGGAGACCCAGCCGACAACTTTCTGAATGTTGCTGGCCCAACAGTAGCTTATAAGACTAGGCAATGCCATACCTCCTGAGGCTTTAGGCCTTTGTAAGTAAGTTTTGCATATGCAAGGTTGTTTTCCATCCCAAATAAAATTGGAAAGAACCTTTTCAAACTGGAGAAAGACCTTTTTGGGGATAAGAATTGGTATATTCTGGAAAAAGTAGAGAAACCAGGGTACAATAATCATCTTAATTAGATTTATGCGCCCAGCCATAGATAATGGAAGTGCTCGCCAACGTTCTATATCTTGTTTGCATTTGTCGATAAGAGGAGTAAAATTAAATTTAAATAAATGCTGAAATGATCATGTGACAATAATGCCCAAATATTTAAAATGAGACGTTACTCTCTTAAAGGGGAAAGCTGATGTTTAAGTATTGAGTGCCGTCGAGTTAATAGGAAAAAGTTCACTTTTATTGAAATTAAGTTTGTAGCCCGAGAGCCTCCCAAAATGTGTCAGAACAGCCAAGACAGCAGATAAGGATGTATTAGGGTTGGAGAGAGATAGGAGCAGGTCGACAGCATATAACATAACTTTATGGAATAGGCCCCCTCTATTTATCCTTTGAAAGGTTGTGCAACTGCGCAGAGCGACAGCTAGGGGCTCAATAAATAAGTCAAAGAACAGAGGAGATAGGGGACACCCTTTTCTCGTGCCCCTGTGAAGGGTAAAATTTTTGAGGATATGTTGTTAGTGCATACTGAGGCCAATGGTCCAGAGTAGATTAGTTTTACCCAGAATAAAAATCTGGGGCCAAATCCAAATCTTAGTAAAACTTCAAATAGAAACCTCCATTCCACACGGTCAAACACCTTCTCTGCATCTAAAGATATCACAAATTCAGGCACATCAGTGTTGGATTTAGAGAACATAATATCTAGTAATTGTGTGTTTGAAAAGGAATGCCGACCTTGGACAAAGCCTGTTTGATCTACAGAAATGAGAGAGGGAAAGACCTTGTCAAGACATCTGGCTAAACATTTTGCTAATATTTTATAGTTGACAGAAAGCAAAGAAGTGGGTCAATAAGAACGACACATGGTGGATCTTTGTCTTTTTTTGATATGAGACAGAAGCTTGACGTAAGGTTGTTGGCAAGAGACCATTTGATAAGCATGTATGGTACATATCAGTGAGCACTGATGAAAGTTCTTTGGGAAACTTTTTATAAAATTCCACTGGGAAGCCATCGGGCCCTGGGGATTTCCCAGACTGCAAGCTCTTTATGGCTTCCTGAATCTCTTCTACCATCTGTGGGCTATCAAGTGTATCTCTATCTTTGTCATTGAGTGCTGGTAATTTTAGGTCTTGAAAAAACTCATTGTAATCATCAGCACTGGGGTTACGCTCTGAGATATATAACATGTTGTAAAATTCCACAAATGTGTCATTTATCTGTTTGTGATGAGCAGTGAGGGTGCCTGAGGTAATCTTTATTTGTGTTATCTGGCATGATGCATAGGATTGGTGGGCTTGGTGGGCCAAGAGCCTGCCAGCTTTGTCACCAAATTCATAAACTGAGTGATGGACTTTAAGAAATTGCTGCTCTGCCTTAGCTGTGGATATTCAAATTCAGTTTGCAGACGATTCTGATAGAGTTCCTGTGAAGGTGAGCTATCATGTTGGTTATCAAGCTGGGCTAACACATCAGAGAGCTCTTTCAATTTACCTGTCCGTTTCTTGTTGTCATTTGTGGCAAAACTAATGATGTGGCCTCACAAAAAAGCCTTAAGTGCTTCCCAAAATGTACAGTGTGAGATTTCATCTGATGTGTTAGTGTCGATGAAGAACTGAATGTGGGTTTTGATGAGCTCAACAAATTCAGAATCTGACAGCAAAAGAGAATTCAATCGCCATGGTCTAGCTGTAGCAAGACAGTCTGGGAAGTTGAGCTCAAAATGAAAGGGGTGCATGATTGGAAATAACAATACTGTTATATATGACTTGGTTAGTGAAAGGAATAAGCCTTGTGTCCAGCAGAAAATAGTCAATCCGCGAGTAGGTTTGGTACACTGGAGACAAAAATGAAAACGCTTTCCCCTTTGGATTGTTCAGCCTCCATGGATCAAAGAGACTATACTGTTCAATGAAATTAATAGCTGCAGCCATTTTGGGAGTTTGGGCCTTTTTCAATGCAGAACGGTCTAAATCAGGATTAAGGGCACAGTTAAAGTCTCCCCCAATAATAAGGAAATGGCTATCAACATCTGGGAGGGAGGCAAAGAAACTATTAATAAAGGTGCTGTCATCCCAATTGGGTGCATACACACAAACCAAAATGATGCATCTATTTAAAAGCTGCCCAGACACAACATATCTGCCATATTTATCTGCGATGGTTTTATCACTTTCGAAGGGAATATCTTTATGTATGGCAATAGCAACACCTCTGGCTCTTGAATTGAGCCCAGTGTCAGGGACGAGGTCTGGAATTAGGACCCAAGTGCAGGCTCAGGCAGATTATGTGAAAAAACAGTCTTTAATTTCTGTCCAGGCAAAATAACAACGGATGGTGACGCAGAATGAACTTACAGGAATCAGGCAGATAATTCAAAAGGCAGGCAGCGACAAAACAGAAGAATCAAACCATAAAGGCAGAAAAAACCGGGAGACAAGGCAAACAAGACAATCTGGCAGAAAACAAAGGAACCCAGGGTTGTATAAATACTGAAGAGGTGATTAACTGATAGAACACAGGTGATGTAGAAAACTGGTGGGAAACTAAACAAAAACCGGAAGTAACGCACACTAGACAGCAAGAAAACCAAGACTACAAAATAAAACAGGAAGTGACCAAAGAACAGATCGTGACAGTACCCCCCCCCCTCAAGGGATGGCACATGACGTCCCAAAAAGTCAATCACAGAGGTACACAAAGTAACAGAAGACCAGGCAGGGTGGGTGGAGGGGGTCCAGAGGTGGGAACAAACTGACCAGGTGAAAAACAAAAAACAGAGCCGAAAAGAGATACTAAACAATAATCTACCAGACTGAGACACCCAAACAAAGATATAATACAGAAGAATTTACTTGTCATGAAAAAACACAAGAAAACACCAAACTGAAACTAAAATAGAATGATCAAATACAGACCAGAAAAAAGCTAATGTGACCAGAAATCAAATGCTTCTATTTTGCTTCTAAGCTAAGAAACTTACGGTCACTCAAGGGGCTGTAGGTATTTCAATCTTCTATCTATAAACTCAAATACAACTTGAACATAACTAAGTCAGGCCAATATTCTAGTCAAGGGAGGTTTTCTCCTCAAAAACAACAATACAGATCAAAGACAACATAGCAAGGCACTAAAACAGAAGACCAGAGTACTGATAATCAGGCAGGACAGACCGTATAGACATGTGGGTGATCTGGGGCCAGGGAAATGGACAGGACAGGATACTGGGGGCAAAGCAGACTAGACAGTTCTAGCGGACATCCAGTACGCCAAGAATCAGGTTTAGTAGCAAGGTCCAGTGGCCGGCCTGGACGCTGGAAGCCAGGCCTAACAGGGAGCTCAGGCGACCAGTCCAAGTACCCAAGACCAGACAGAGCAGAAGATTCAGGTGGTCTGCCTGAGTGCTTGAAACCCGGCAGAGCCAAAGGCATTGGACCCAGCCACTGGAAACCAGGCGGAGCAGAAAACTTGGACGGTCGGCCCAGGTGCTGAAAGCCGGGNACCCAGCCACTGGAAACCAGGCGGAGCAGAAAACTTGGACGGTCGGCCCAGGTGCTGAAAGCCGGGTGGAGCAGAAGACTTGGGCAGTCGGCCCAGACGCTGGAAGCCGGGCGGAGCAGAGGACTCGGGCGGTCGGCCCAGACGCTGGACGCCTTATGGGTAATATGAATTTTAAGGCCCACGGTCATCAACACCGGACACATGCAGGACCTGGGGAACAGTGACAGCTGTATGAGGCAGACACTGAAGTAGGGGATTTACAGTTATGAAAATGAGCCCAAATTATATAAAATTCTAACAAAACTTAAACAACTCATAAATATATAGATATGGAAATAAATAAATAGGATATGTGAACACATAAGCAGAGACTCAAATACATGGTCCTCATTTTTATGGATTTTATATGCTTGTCTGTGACAAAAAACAAACATTGAGACATTTTAAACAGAATGCTACACACAAAAGTTGGGTTACATAATACTAACCAAAATGAATATAAGAAAAATTTTCACTGGATATCTCAACATCAATAGTATAACAATATTTGATGACTTAAATAACACATGCACATGGAAAATTGCTCATTAGTAATCAGGATGACAACTAAACAGTTACAGTCAATCATTATCAATATCACTTAGCTCTAATAGTCTTCCAAGTTCAGAAAATTGTATCACTTTCATGTAATGCAGCCTTTAAGAGCAGCATCTCAAACAATAACTGGTGTCAATACAGTGTATTCAGATGTTTGTATCTTCTCATCCAGGGCCCAAAAGTGACCTTTTGTATGATAATAGATTTGCCTTTGTGAAACTGTTGTGAGGTTACTAGCATTTGTCTAGGTATGGCATCACAATACAAACTATAATATCTGGCCATCAACTTAGACTTCAAATTTTCAATAAGAAATTTGAACTAGTTCCAAAAATCATGGGCTCTCCTGTTCAAATTATGATCTCTTCTTTGTCTTCATAATATGTTTAATTCCTTTCAAGTCTGTTTGGGAAATGTGCAACAAACACAATACCAGGCATTGAGGACAAATCAATGAACATCAACTTGCCCAAAATACTTTCAAGTGCAACTACTGTCCTTTTTACAGGAACTTCCAGTAAGCTCACAAAGTGAAAACATGTCCCCCCTGTCAGAGTATCCTGTAGAAGATTTATGCCTGCAACTGAGTATTCATTCACAATTGCAAGTTTTATCTCATTTTGACATTCACAGGTTTCTTTGTAAGAACACAATAATTCAATCTGGCCATATTTGATCTGCATCCTATCACAAAATAACACTGTATAATTGTTCCGTCGTTTGGCTTTGACATACTGCTTTGAGGTGTAAACAGTTTTCCCTATTTGAGCTCTGTTATATGCCTTAACAACAGTATTATGTAAGCTCTGACCAAGAAACTGTTCCACAAGAGACATATCATCAGCTGCAAGATATAGATTGAATGATGCCCCAATCATCGCCACACTGTTGACAACATTACTTGCTTGATAGCTATTGTCACTTGTCATTCTGGCCAAGAACTCAGCAGCTACAGTGTTCAGCTTTATGTTTTGTGTGATGCTAGGGAGACATTGTATAATCTTTACAGCATTCATCATTTGGACAGATATATTTTGGGTCCCATGTATAAGACGAAGTAAGTGCCCGTTTTTGTCTTCAAAGTGAAAGCAAGAGTGTGTCCACAGTGGTCCAAGAGTTCTTACACTATCTGCTAAATGAACAAGCAAGTGCATATTGGCTATCATGTATCGTTCACCATAAAGGCCACTCATCTGAGAACAGAAATTCCACAGCAGTTTTTCAGCATGATCTCTTTGTGCAGGGTTACCGACTCCATCAGAAGAATGAAGATTGCCTCACTAAGGGGCAAGAAGTGGTTGTAGTATAGGCCTACAAGAATGCCCCAGAATACAACTGGCCCAAAAAACAACAAAATAGACCGATACTCAGACGCTTTAAAGAACATTCTGTGAGAAGACACAGAGTGAGGGAATCTAATCAAAAATGGTGGTCGAATTTCTTTCATCCATTTGTCTACTTCTCTGATTGACCTGGCCATGCTAAAAGCGCATCGGGAAAACTCTGTGGAAAACAACAAAAACATCAACAGGCGCATGACTCCCAGTACTACTGCGTGCATGTAGTCTATGCCAGTACCCAAGACCAAATCATAGCTTTTTAGTCTACTGAGACAGGTAGGGCCTTTCACCCCATGTACAATGCTTTTGGATTCATAGGCCATCTTAGCATTATCTACAAACCCCTTGTGGGTATGAGGGGGGCCTTTTGGATCTGCCTCCTGAAAAGGAAAGGCATGGACATGACCTTTCTCTCCTGTCTTTATTGTTTGACCAGGCTGTTCACACTTCAGACACCCAAATTTTCCATTGAATTGAACAGAATTAAGTACTAATGCTTTTGCTGGCAAATCACATGTTCCAGCTATCGTAAAAACTTTGCATATGTAAGGTTGTTGAGCTCCTGCAAACTGAACAGAAATTCCATCTTTCAATTTTGCTCAGTGTCACAGAGTGGTTAGGAATGTCAACATTGATGGCTTTGAGTCCCCAAACCAAAGACCTGCAAAGATCATGTTTTCTCGTTTTGCGTGTTGAACAAAGCTCAGCTCATTTATGATACAATAAAAAGGCCAAACAGAAAACTTAGAAGACTTGAAAATGGGTATGTCATCTGTGTTCCAAGTTAAAGAGATGTTTCTGGGATCACTGAGAGGCCCATTGCAAGTTGTGAATTTCTGATAGATTTCTCCATCATATATTTCCTCTAAACTGTCATGACACTTTTTCTGTCTGTTAAACCTGAACTTTAGTTTTCCCTCAAAACCTTCCTTAGCAAACAATGACTTCAATTGTGCTTCAATAGGAACCTCAATGAAATAGGAAGTTGAGCCCTCCATCAACACATTTGCTTCACAAGATTTACACTGGGCATCTGTACTCTCAATAGACATGAGGCATGCACTACAATATTTGTGCAAAAGTAGAGAAGAGTAAGAGGAATTATCAAAGAATTGTTTGAATTTCTGTAAATTCTGAAGACATTCAGTCTGAATATCAGACGGGCAGTGCAGAGTGATTAGTGTGAGCAAGTCACTTAGAGCTTTTCCTGTTATTTTGTGTCTGTTTGCAAATGTCATTATGAGAAGGCTCTCTGCAACAGAAATTGGTGCATTTCTGTAAAGTGGATGATCTCCAGTGTTTGTAGAGTTTTTCAGTCCTTTTCCCTCCTCTAAGTTTAGCTCTACACTGTCCTCAAATGATAGGTCATCTTCAAATGACAGGTCATCATCAAATGACAGGTCATCATCTAAAGTCCCCTCCACAACAAATTCAGGTAGGTGATCAACAAATGTATCGATGTGAAAAGGCTGTTCACTCTCAGAGTCTACATCAAGGCCAGTGTGATGTGTGTCTCGTGTATTCATAGCATTAGGATAATGTATGGTTGGTGTTATGGAGGTCACCCAAATTCATGACTGAAGGGTCTTCTGGATCAGCTTCCAGAGTAGCAGAACAGGGTACTCGTTCAGCGCAGCAGTCATCTGGCCTCAAATATGTTGATTCTACAAATAAAAAAAATGTAAAAAGTTGTAATACATTTTACATACTAGTCTCCTCATGATTATTTTTCATAGTAATTCTGTCAGTCTAAACACATTACCAATTACTAGACCATCATCATCACGAACAGTGGATGAGAACAGCCTGTATTTTGAATATAGTGCAAATGAAGTTATGGTAGCCCAGTAAGCATGCCAGGCATGCAACTGAATAGATACAGGGACATAGCACCTTCTTACACGTTTCAGCTTTCTGTGAAGCATGCTGCTGTCCTAGTGGCAATTTGCTTCACATGCATTGGAAGAGATATGTGGTCGCCCTTGTCTTCACCAGCCAACTCATTGTTTATGTAGTCGACCAAAATAATCAGTGCTGACATTAGAAGTTTGAGAACATAATGAACAATATAGTCAGTCTGGAACTAAAATCATTTGTGTGGAAAATTTATGTCATGCTTCATTGGTCTATGGAGTTAAATGTTTTACAATTTTGAACAGTTGTTACCTGTGTTCTCCAGTTGTGTGTCCTGCTGAAAATAGAGAGAAATAATATAGTTAACATACTTAACATACACTAACTTACCATTTTATTAGGCACACCTAGATAAAACTAATGCAGTATAATACAACAGCCCAGTAATAAATCCCCACTTCATGAGGATTTTAATGTTCAGTTTTTATTGAATCTGTTTGAAAGAGGTGTTGATTTATTTTAATGGTCATTTAAGAGGCTGTAATTTGTGGAGCTGTTGAACTGTACTGGGTTATACTGAGAGGTGTTCCTAATATTTTGTTAACCCTGAGTCATATTGATGGTATGGACAAAATATTGTAGTTTTCTTAGCAAACTGTCATTTTAAACAAAACCAATTCTTAGACGTATGAAAGTACTGAGCAATGCTGTCAGAAGCAAAGGAGCTGCTGAAATGTAGCTGAGAGAAGAACATAAAAAAGAGCTGACCATATAACAACAAAAACAACTGAAATTTTCTCACCTTCTGTATCTTTTGCAAGTATTTTGTTGGCTCTTGACTTTTCTCCTCTAACGTGACTCGTACCTCTGTGTCATTTTCAAATTTCTTAAGACTCAACTGTTTGCCTGAAATAATTTCAACAGATACAAAATAACCTCTCACAAATAAACACGTGAAAACTGGACATATATTCAAAATCAAAATGCCTCTCTCCCTTTCAGCTACATTCCCTTTCCTATATGACAATTGCAACTAATCCATGGATCATAGTACAGTATAAAAAGTGAATCATATTTACAGACAGGCTACAACAGAAAAACCATCATAAAGTGTCTCAGTAAGGTGTCGGGCCACCAGGTGCTGCCAGAACAGCTTCAGTGCACCTTGGCATTGATTCTACAAGTCGCTGGAACTCTACTGGAGGGATGGAACACCATTATTCCAAAAGATATTCTCTCATTTGGTGTTTTGATGATGGTGGTGGAGAGCACTGTCTAACACATCAGTCCAAAATCTCCTATCGGTGTTCAGCTGGGTTGAGATCTGGTGATTGTCAAGCTTTCAGGCCTGTAACATTCTCTTGGTGTACGCCACACATGCACTCACTCACTTGTTGAGAATATGTGAAGGATGACGCATCTGGGCATATCACTATTTTTCACTGATGGTTTTTGCACCAGTGAACTCTCAAATGTGCATTCATCTTTGTAATGAGGGGTTTATTCACTGCAACCCTACTATAATATCCTTCTCTATGTACAGATCTTTTGTGAAAATTGTTTTCATCCCTTCAGTTCAGAAAATTTGAGTATCTATGTCAAGGCCCACTGAAGCTGTTCTGGTGGCTCGTGGTGCCCAAAATCTCGCTAAGACACATAATGTTGTTTTTTTCTTTAATTTTTCATTCATCTGTATGTGTTTGTAGTCTAATGTCCCTGTGTTCTTAAGAAATACTACAGCATCTGAACACAACAAACTAAACGCAGAGCTA
The DNA here is from genome assembly GCA_014773175.1 of Lucifuga dentata. Lineage (NCBI taxonomy): Eukaryota > Metazoa > Chordata > Actinopteri > Ophidiiformes > Bythitidae > Lucifuga > Lucifuga dentata. Next base: position 799 of record VXCM01009509.1, on the reverse strand, counting down.
GGTTGTGTAATAAAGACTTACCCCACTTCGACTGAGCCCATATGTAACTTCTATGGAAGAGCAATGTTCATGCTTGAGACAGAAATGGAGCTGCAGGGACAGTGAAACTAGGGATAACAGAAAAGGCATATACAGTTGATAGATACCAGTTGGTTTTACTACACTTTGCATACACTGGTGCACATGATATGCATTTTTCTCCTGACTTAAGAGTGTTACAGGAATTAAATAATTATAAATTTGTCCAACTTTTCCTATTATAAAGAAGTCGATTAAGATGAAAATCGAGCATCATTACAATCATAATTAAAAAGATCACAGTTGTAACATTTATGATAATAGCTGTTTGGCACACTGTAACACTTGAAGTACAGCACTAATTTCACATAAAAAGCACAAAGAAAAAAAGCATTACATGTGTTACTGGCATATCATAATCACTAATTTTATCTTTCAGCCAGCACATGGCCATTTCTCAAAATATGACAATTCAAGTTTATTTCACCACAATGGCATTTTGAAAAATGATGAAGAATCCATGGTTTGTAAATTGTCTTACACACACACACACACACACACACACACACACACACACACACACAACTGTACAATTGAATGCAACATAACTATGCTTGGCTACTATTACAAAAATTAAATTATTTATTCTTCGCTAAAAGTAATATTAAATAGCTTTATCCACTCACCTTACTGTTGCAGCTGCACAAATTAGCTGCTTCTTCTTCTGTAAAATTTTATGGCGGTTGGCAAACAACAAATTGGTGCATTACCGCCACCAACT
>VXCM01009508.1:13066-23415 GCA_014773175.1 Lucifuga dentata | reverse complement strand
CCTCCGTGCTGCTTCATGTAAACACGTCTGCATACAGTACATAAAAAAAAAAACTGCAGCATGGGTTTAATTAACGCATTAACACACAGGTTTTCAGGGTGAGGCATGACTCCCTTGGGGGGAGGGGGACTTTGCATTGCATTGCATGGGCGGTGTGGCAGGAGCGTTGTTGACTGGGTTTGCACTGACACGGCCTGCAGAAACAGCAGCAGCAATGGAGCCTTGTGTGACAGCAGCATTACTGCTCTGATTTCAGAATATCTCCATCATGTGTGTACTGCCTCTCTGTGTGTGTGTGTGTGTGTGTGTGTGTGTCTAAAAATTAAATTTGAGCCTTAAAGGACCACAGCACCCATTTTGCACGTTTGAGTTCTAATATATACAATTTTCATACATGTAACATTACTGACAATCATTTACCAAAGCATACTACTGGAACAGTGAATTAAAAATGTTTTTCCTACCTTCCAGACCTCCATTGGTTTCAGTTCATTCTGCTATTAAAATCAACTTGTTGATACTTGAAACGTTCTTGGGATAGGTAATCCATCATCACCAACAAGACGTGTATTCAGGTTTTTTTAGAAGTTATGTAATTTTAGTGTTTAAGCTCAATAAAAAGCGTGGAGTGAATGTATGCCTCCACCGGGGAATATAGTCCCAAAAGAAGACCTGCGTTTATGGAAAAATTTAAAGGACCGTGACTTCATAAGGCTGTGTAACTATTAGCAGGAGAAACATGGATTTTTAAGGTGGGTGTATCACTTCAATATTTGATTAAGAGAGTTTACAAAATATCAGGAAAACTGAAATATGGTTTTATCCTTTGGGAAAGGATTGTCAGTAAATAACATGTATGAAAACTGAATATATTAGGCTCAAACATGCAAAATGGATGGTATGGTCCATTACATACCAAGAGCGAATAAATAACATGGAAGTGCAAATGTTTCAGATGCAAATTTATTGCGGTAAATACATTCACACCAAATACAACACTATTGTGGCAAATATTTGTATTTGTTTCAAAAAATGCACAACAAAAAAACGGAGTCAGCGACAAGTGATGATGACCTGATTTAGCAACAAAAGAAGGAAAAAAAAAACGGAGATTCTTGATTCATCAAATATGAAGGAGGCGGAGCCAGTTTGATGCAGGAATTAAAGCTTCTGGACAAACTTCAGGATGAGTGTAGGTAAATATTCATTAAGACTGTTTTCATAATGAAGCTACGTCGTCTTTACACTCTTGTCCGTTTTATTACACAGGATGGCGTTCTGTGACAGAAACAATCAGACAATCCGCCATGTTGAATGTTTTGAGTGTGACGTCACCAGGAAACAACACTTTGATTGGTCTGATGCGTTTGTAGTCACACAAAACATTGGAAAAATTGAGCTTGATCTCAAAGAATAAATGCTGCGATTTCGTCAAGCAAAACTCCGTCACTGATGGGAAAGGATCCGTTAACAGGGTGCGAGTTCGAAAAATATTATTAAATATTAAAAGATTCACGACTTATTCACCTCTGGTGAGTAACCCTAACCCTAACATTAGTTTGAGAGCTTGTATTGTCAAAGATTGAAGTTAGACGCTAATGATAGCTTCATATTTAGGAGTGTTTGTGTGTCGTTGGTCTGACACGGAGAAACTGATTAGTGATGCTGTTTGCTGCACTTTATGATTACAGATTTATGTGTTAATGCTGATCTGTAACAGCGGCTGCATTTTCAGGTGAAAGTAAACGCATCCTGTAACACATCCACTCTTTTTACTCTATATCTATACATTTTGTCATCATTATTAGGTATAACGCTACATATAAAAGACAATTACAGAACAGTAATACTGATCAGGATATTTGCGGGGAATGGGTGGGGAGGTGTGTGTGTGTGTGTGTGTGTGTGTGTGTGTGTGTGTGTGGTGTCTAATATTACAATTCACCCATTCTGTCAACTAACATCTAGTTTATAACTAAAAAAAGAAAAAAAGAAAAAAGTTTTTATTTTCTGAAGCTGTGACCTTCTGTTAGACTTCCTGTTAGAAGTTCCCACTGAATATTTAAACGACAAGACAAATGATTCCAAAATAAAGTTTAGTGGAAATATAGAATCTAGAATTTCTTAATATCTTGAAAATGATGCTTACCGATATACTCGAGTATAAGCCGAGTTTTTATCACCAAATTTCCCACAGCAAATCATGGTCGGCTTATACACGATAAATTCAAATTTGGCCCTAGAGAAGGAAATTTCCAGGTGGAAATACTACCATTACCACTACCCATGAAAATAGTTTAAATCATACCTTAGAATGAGATATTTTCTGACTAAACATCTTATCAGCACATTTTGCGGTGGCCAGTAAACTCTGCTGTGATTGGTCAAAGACAAAAGAATGGGCCAATGAGAGACGACCTTATAAAACTGCTGTTTCATATACCGGACGGTACTGTTGTTTGGTAGTCTCATTCAACATTTTTATTAGCAAGAAGCTTGAGATAAGATACAACACAGAATGGAAACGGCATGACTCAGAGGATGAAAAGAGCATCATATGAGGCTGGTTGAAGACACATTACACAGAGCAGGACTGGAACTGTTTGGAGATTCAGATGAGGAAGAGGAGCCAGAAAAGTTAATGTCAGCTAATGTCAGTTCAGAAAATCACAGGAATACTATGACAATACCCAGAAAAACAGGTAATTTGCTAAACAAATAAACTGATGGAATAACATCAGGCTTATGTTTGAGATCGGCTTACACTCCAGTATATAGAGTAGTTTATAAGCACTTAACACAATATAATTTCTCCTAACATAGACAAGGACAGACAAATACAGTTATAAGAAAACTGTTTCAGTTACATCTTCATTACTGTTGTGGTTAAATTTTTAGCCAGATATGAATAAAAGGCCCGCTGAGACCACCAACCATTAGACCATCAATCAAATGCATGTAAGTGTTAATCTATAAGCCTACAGACTCCTCATAAATTAATAAAAGGATTTATTGACCATTCAGCTCAAATGGATCTCATGTGACCTGCTTTAATCCATATTTTTGACGTTAACATTGAATGAAACCACTCTGTGGTGTGGAACGATCACTAATAGTGACAATCCCACAGAGAGTTCTGACTGAATTCTGCAGCTCCACACAGCTTTAAAGGACCATGCTGGCAATCCTGTATGTTTGAGCCCAATATATATCATCTGTACATATGTTACATTACTGACAATCAATTCCCAAAATATGCTACTTTAGCAGTCAATTTTAGATTATTCTTCCTACACTGTAAATCCCAGTAGTACAAACTACTCAGAAAAATTGAGTAAGGAATACTCAAAAACCCTGCAAAAGTTAATGCAACTTAAAATCTTCAAGAATCTTAAAGTACTGTCAACTACTGCAGGAGTGTTTAAAGGCTTATTTATACTTCATGCAAAGTACGCGTACATGCACTTAAAATGGGCGACAAATGACGCGTCAGTTTGATTTGTGTGCGTCATCCAGAATTAACGCGACGCTCCTGACGGGGCAGTACCTACAGAACCCACAGGGGGCAGTGTTATGAACATTTGTCGTGATGTGAGCAGCACATGCGGGACCAACAAGTAAATAAACAATGTTTATGGACAGCAGATAAAAATAAGCCTTCTTTTGGCTAAATCCGATGCATTTACACCATGGCTATGCGTGATGTTAATGTGGATGGTCCCTGTAAAACTAAATAAACAAAAAGTGTATTATTACCTGGATATTACCACGGATAACCGATGACAGACAGAGAAATGGCTGCAAGGTTTGAGAAGCTGATCTGCCGTAGAAAAGCCGATCTTGTGTTTTTAAGCCAACCCCCTGATTTTTTTTAGATTTTTAAAGAAACCCATATATTGTTCAATCAATTTATTTGTTTAGCAAGTTACCTGTTTTTCTGGTTATTGTCATAGTAGTCCTGTGCTTTCCTGAAAATCCTCGTACTGGTAAACATGATTTCACAGCTGATTACTGTAACTGACCAATCACAACAGTTCTTACTGGCCGCTGCAAAATGTTTAGTCAGGAAATATCTCATTCTAACATATGATTTAAACTATTTTCCAGATGAAGATGATTGGGTGAGTGCTCTTTATGTTTGTTCGTTGCTGTAAAGGCTTGTGTAGCTTAATCCTCCATGGCTGCTAAATTGTGTCTGTATCAAGTCACAGCGCCTCACATCGCCACGTGGCAGATAGAGCGTTAAGCCTCCGGATTGACGTTAACTACAGAGGTGAGTATGTACACAATGAAGGTCATGTCACGAGCGCAGGCGTACGCGTAGTTAGCGTGAAGTATAAATGCACCTTTAGAGTACTAATGACTCAGTTGTTCTGAGTTAAATGACACACGTGACTCTGCTTTGATTCTCCCAGCATGCCTTGCAGCATTGTTGAGTTCTAGTTCTGTTGGAAATATCTGTTATAATATTTTTTTATGAATGTTGCAGCTTTGTGTAAGTTTATTTGTTGCTGTAGCAGTTTGAGTTACATTTGAATGCTTTCTACTTTTTGGTGTGTCACAGAGAGAAGTCAGTACCTTTCTGTTAGTGACCTCCCTGCTGCATGCTGCTGTCAGTTTCTGATGATATCACCCTCTTGTTGTTGAAGCTTTAATAAGCTTTAACTGAGGGACTTTTCACTGAGCAAAGAGTTTCACTTTGTTCACTGAGAAGCCTTCCTCTACACTCTTTACACACTGATAGGTGTGTGAGCAGGGTGTTCCTGCAAAAGAGCATTCAATGCTCAGTGAGCTACCCCTGCATAAATAAAGGCTAAATTAAAAAAAAAACAAAAACAAAAAAACAAAACAAAAACAAAAAGTAATGAACTGCATTTTTGGGTAACCGTGATTCTGAACCTGTTTTTAAATAATTTTAGTTTTAATTGCTTTAAACTTAAAACAAATGACTTGGCTTAACTTGGTTTATTTAAGTAGCAATAGCAAACTATATCAGTGCAACCAAAGATATTTAATTCAGGATTAAGTAAATTACTTGAGTAAACAGTAAACTCAATTTTATTGAATTGAATGAAAGTATAATTAAGTTTGGAAACTCAATTTTTTTTTTTTTTTTNCAATTTTTTTTTTTTTTTTAGATAATCAGTTTCCACAAATATTTTGAGTAAATTGAACTAATCTGGGTTTACAGTGTACCTTCCAGACTGTCAGTTCATTCCAGTACACTATTAAAATCAAGTTGTAGAGATCTGAAACACGGTTTGAATAAATAATCCATCACAGTGAACAGTATGTCATTTTTAGTGACCCTAAAAGCATAAAAATCAATGAATGCAGCTTTAAGAAAGCAGATGAGATGCATTTTTTTTAGGTTTTGGCAAAGATATAGCTTTTAACCTTTAGCAGAGCTGTGCACACTCATCTTGAGAGTGCAAGGAGGAAGCTTCATAAATAACGTTCAGACCTCTGTAGCAGGAGTACCTTTAGTTCTCATCAACCTTCGGCGTGATGAGAGCCATTCTGACAAGCCTGATAAATACCTGGATGCTTTTTTTTGCAGCCACTGAAAGGTCAGTGTGAGATTCTGCTGCAAGAGGCTTTGGAGCACAAGATGTTCAGCCATTAATTCCAGGAGCTGATGGCATGTGTACGTGAAAAGCAGGGCAGTCCTTCAAATATAACTCAAGGTGTTTTCAGACCTCATTTGCTCTGCTCAGAATCTTAAAATTGTTCCGATGCTGCTTTTACAGCTTGGAGTGGTTCAGTTTCACACAGGAAAGCATCCAATTAAACCCAAATGTATATCAGCAAAAGTCATATGAGAGCAGTCCCTCTGCTCGTTAGTCAGAAATGTGAGAACGCAGTTTATTAGTTATTCTAGTAGCTTTATATGTGATTTTAAAGTCCTTTTATTTGTTTTTAAGCTTTAAGTGGATAAATGTCTTTGTATATATCAGACTCCTCTGCCCCATTTCACCTCTAAAAACACTATTCTTCCTCCGACATGTTGGAAACTAATGCTGTGTTCTAGTCAAAGTGAGATGTCAGCTGAAAGTTCTGACCTCCGACCTCCGAGCGTTCCAGCCCCACGATGCCAGATGTAAAGAAAAAGCATGGCTGAACACCTTTAAATACTATAAGATAAATAAAGTTAGTAATAAATACTAACTAAAGTAAAGTTAGACTACAGGACTGTTTGATTGGATTTTTACAGTTATACTAATCACGTGGATATTAAACATTTGTGCAGAAAGTTAATTTTCTGAAATTATTCACAGTTATGTATCAATCATAAACAGTTATTATACAGAGCAGAGCAGTCATCCAGATCCAGACCAAACCACTGTCTCCAGACGCTGAGTAAATTATACTTTTCATATGATTTATTTGTATTATCTATGGGACATCACTGTGACGCAACGAGTCAAACAGCAGAGAATGAGAGCCGACAGCGCAGCTAGTTTCATCAGTGTTGTTGGTCAGTTAATCAGCTGCTGAAATAAATATCATGTTTACCAGTATATGGATTATTTTCAGAAAATCAGAGGAATACTATGACAATACCCAGAAAAAAACAGGTAATTTACTAATCAAATAACAACATCAGGGGGTCGGCTGGTATACGAGATCAGCTTATACTCGAGTATATACGGTAACTTTAGTTAGTACAAGTGCAGTGGCCGTTGAAAACGTGCATGTTTGGACCAGGCCAGACTTTACGATGTGCGTCGCAGCCTGTCATTAATGCCCGTGAACCAGGAGCACTCATCCAAACAACTTCACGTTGTTTGGATGAGTGCTGCAATGCTGCAATGTTTGGAAGCTGCACGTCCTTGGGTCCTGAGCAATAAACCTGCTGAATTTTAGCTTCATACAGTGTCGGGTTCTAGAGATGTTGGTGCCACAGAGAGATTTCTGGCTTTATAGGTAGATTTATTACTAACTTTATTTATTTTATAGTACTTATTGGAATTCAGCCATATTTTTTTGTTACACTGGGGCTGGAACACTTGGAGGTCAGAAGTTAAAATTTTCACCTGGGAAATTCTGACATCCCACTTTGACTGGAACACAGCATAAGTAGAAAACTATGAAAAGAGGGCCTGATCACATTTTAAAGCACTTTTTTTAGTATTATAACCCGGAGCGAGATAAAGACGCAAACAACAGGAAGTGACCTGAAGGTCAACATGAAGTTTTTCCTGCATCAGATTTCCTGCAGCTCTGCTGTCCAATTGTAACAGCAGAGGACAAATACAGCCAGCAGCAGCCCATCGCTCATTTTCAGCAGCAGACCGATGATGCCTGCTAAAGGGGCTATAGCGAGTCCACTTTAACAATGTGTTCCTGAAGGGAAAAGGCCTTTCACTCACCAGCCCACATCCAGCAATACATCCACGCAGCCACGGGCTTCCTGTCAGTACAACTTGCTGCCAGAGAAATGTAGTCGCCAAAGTGCTGAACAGCTGAAGTAACACACGAAACATAAGAACAACAGCAAAACATGAAAAGTAACAGGGATTGAAGCAGTGCAGAGACACTGAAGATGTCATAATAAACTGGTTATTTGGAATTAAAAACCAAAGAGAAAAAGTCAGACTTTACAATAGATTTAAAAAAAGTGGCACTAGAGGAGGTAGTTCTAATATGAGGGATCAACTCTTCTGTAATTTGGGAGCAGTAACAGTAAAACCATTGGCTTTTAGCTTTAAACACGACTTACACAGCCTGAAGCTTCTCTTCAGTAGATCTTAAAGGACCATACTCATGATTTTGTCAGAAATACTACCTCACGTCACGTTACTGACAACCAATTTCCACAACATAAACCCATATTTTAGTTTTCCTATTATTTTGCCAGTCCTCTAAACTTTCAAAATGACATTTCACCTGCTAACATGTATGTCCAAATGTAGAAGGGATGGTCATTTTAATTTCTCGATAAAAGTCGTCCTTTTCTTTGACCATATTCCCTGGTGGAGACATACGTTGTCTTTTGTGGAGCTCCATGTTAGACCAGTTAAATTAAGGTACTTAAAAAAATGTAACAGATGTCGTGACGTCTATCTCACGTATGTTTCAAGTCTTTACAAGTTGATTTATGTAGCGTACTGGAACGAACTGAAATGAATGTCAGACTGGAAGGTAGGAAAAACAATTTAAAATTTACCACTAAAGTAGTATATTTTGGGAAATGATTGTCAGTAACATAATGTGTGGATTGTATATATCGAGCTCAAACATGCACAGTCACAGGTATGGTCCTTTAAGCACTAAGGATGACGGTGCTGTACACTTTAATATCTTCTATTGGTTCGCTGGATTTACTTGCCAGAGATCTGATTGGTTAATAACATCAGCACGACATCAAAAATCAGATGTGCTTCTATTTTCCAGCCTGGAGCATCGATGGAACTCAAAGCCTCGGGCAAAGCTGCATGTCGTTCTGCTGAATTTCAAATGGAAATTGATGACAGTTGACATTTCCACTCCAGGAGCCACAAATGTCTGCATGTCAGACGCACATTTTGCTGCCAACCGCTGCAGTTTCATCCAGTCCTGGCTGTGAAATAATGCCCTGAAGAAGCAGCCAGCTGGCCGGAATGAGTTCACTGCACTTAAATGTCCTCGGTCCCGAGGTGTAAAACCTGAAATATGACTCTACAAAAATAGAAACAGGCAAACGGAGTCCTTTCAGGAGGGGTTGCTGTGCTTGTCCTGCTCTGGACCTGGAAGCAGAGATTTAGCAGCAGCCATGCTTCCAGGGTTTACAGGGCTCGGTGTAATTACATTCGGCGTGATTGCAGTGGAAGGTAATGAAATAAGTCGGGACTCGCTCAGTCTGGAAGGACTCCTGTGGTTTTTAACAACCTGGCAGCTTTAATGAGAAGTCGGCTCTGAACTTACCGCGACTGTAGCGAGCCAACGCTTAGAAAAACAGGCTGTGAGGAGGAAGCTGAAAGAAGCCTGGAGGAATGCCAGAAAACAAGACAGAAAAGCATCAGACAAGGAAGGTCAGAGAGGAACAAAAAGCCCACGCTGACACGTTTCTTTGTACCATAGACGTAGATTTAGATGTGGATGTCCTTCTCAATATCAACGTGCTACTGAATTGTCCTGACAATATTTTTCTGTTCCTCAGATATTTGCTACTTAACACCATTAAACGTGACCTCCTACAACCTTTAATCAGTGCTGTAGTTTCTTTATCTTATCTCGCCTGACAGATTAGTCTGGATATCGATTCTGAGCTTTCGATTTAATTCGATTTTCAAAGCCCCAGTCAGATTCGATTCGGTTAAATTCTGAAAAATGATGTTAGGGTTTTGCTTCTAAATTATATTATAATGTTGAAGAAATGACATTCTTTCAAAATATAGTTTGGAAAATTACTGAGTGTATTAAAGGAAACCGGTTTAGGCTGACCTTTGACCTCTGATACTCTTTGACTTCCATATGAAACTTTGTGTAGCCGCCTCACTGATGTGTTATCGTGTTGCGCAGTGTTCCATGATTCCAGGATTTGAAGCAAGTTCCTAAATCCCTCATTGTCATGGCGACGCTGTAAGGACGCATATCCTCCATATAAAAATAGTAACAACTAGCTTATTTTTTTTGGCTGGAGTGAGGCAGATGCAGCTTGCATCATCTGTCTTCATTCAGGTGTTGTGCTGCAGACGTCACGGCAGCAGCGTAATGCCTCCTCAAGCGGTTCCACAAGTTCATCACATCGCTACAAGATTTTACTTCTGAGTTACATATTTTGCATATGGCCTTAATTTTTGTCCGGCTCGTTTGTGTCCTTCTGCTTTTGAAAGATGAGATCAAATTGAGTCCAAACAGCTAAACCTGGATACCGAAGTCACAGCCACCATGTTGTTTTTAACACACATTTGGTCTTCTACGCTTTCCGTAGTCAAGTAGTCACGCTACATCACACAGAATCTGTTACTAGTGTTACTTATGCTACTATCATTAGTGCTATTTATACTACTAGTGCTACTGATGCTACTAGCATTACTTAAGCTACTAGTGCTACTAATGCTACTGTCATTACTTAAGCTACTAGCGCTATTTATACTACTAGTGTTACTGATGCTACTAGCATTACTTAAGCTACTCGTGCTACTTAGGCTACTAGTGTTACTTATGTGACTAGCATTACTAATGCTACTAGAGCATTACTAAGGCTACTAGTGCTATTTATGCTACAAGCGTTAGTTAAGCTACTAGCATTACTTATGTTACTAGTGCTACTTATGCTACTAGTGTTCAATTAAAAATGTGACTATTCAATATATAAATATATATATATATATATATATATATATATATATATATATATATAT
>VXCM01009508.1:0-12841 GCA_014773175.1 Lucifuga dentata | reverse complement strand
CCCCCCCACTGAAAGATACAAGCAGTACCTTACACATTTTCGCCATTTCCATGTGTACTTAATAAAAAATGCTCTATTACTACAACTTCATTAGAGGAAGCGTATCCACCATGGTAAGGGATCGTCATTAAAGTGAAATCTTTAAAAAAAAAAAAAAAAAAANAAAAAAAAAAAAAAAAAAGTAGATGGCCACACTTTGCATACAAATCTATATAAAGTGTAAATACTTTCATACATCACAAAACTTTTTTTTACTTTAATAAGGACCATCCCAACATAATACGACAAGAACCATTTTCACATTTATATCATCACATAGTGCAGTATAAGTATTTTTCTGTATAAAATCCTGCATAATCTGATATAACAGTTTATATTAATTTGAGTGATGAATAGGTAAAGAAGGGGTTTGTAGTTTGGTGGGGGTCTTGACATACTTATCAAGTTTTACTTATATAGCATTACTTAAGCTACTAGCATTACTTGTGCTACTAGTGCTACTTATACTGCTAGTGTTAACTAGCATTACTTAAGCTACTAGCATTACTACTGCTGCTACTACTACTATAGCTACTACTACAACTAGCAATGCATGACAGTAAATAATTCATTTTAAAGCTGATCTGAGACTGTGCAGCTCTGATCTCTTTCAGTCTGTTACTTTTTTTTTTTTCCTGCATTAATATTTAAACCATCATACTGCAGGAAACATGATCAAACAGGAAAATCAGACAACTGGAAATGTCCCTGACAAAGTTAAAACGAAACCTACGCCCTTGCTACATAGTTTTTTTTTTTTTGTTTTGTTTTTGGAACACTCTTATCACGTATCAGCATATTTTGGGCTGAAACCTGAAACAAAATACAGCATATTCAGTTGAAAGTTCATATGTGAAATAAAATAATTTTTCATAAGCTCTGGAAAACCCAATTATCATTCATCAACACGTTTAAACAACAAAAGAAATCTGCTGTGTGAACTTGTTGATGAGTTTCTATTTTGATCCTTTGTACTTAAATTGAAGTGCTGCCTACTGAGTTATTTCCTTTTAATGAAATTTGTCCTTAATATTAAATAAAGCTAGAGTTGGTAATTTTGTTTAATACTCGGTAAACTTCAAGCAGTTTTATTACCACCAAGGAATGCAAAGGAGTGACAGAGTTTATCAAGCAGTAAGCTGTAATAATTTTGTGTTATTTAAATTCAAAAGGTCAAAAGCTAAGCTGCAATTTGGAGCCTTTATGGGAAATATTCTTAGAATTCCGCTGCTTGGTCTGACATCCAGGTTAAGCCCCTATGCTTTGAGGAAATTTGCTTTAATGTATTTATAATTAAAAGAAAGATAACATGTAATTTTGTGACGTTATTAGAGCATAAGAGAGAAAAAAAGGAGCATAAGGCAGACCTATTTTTACTTTTTTTTTTTTAAATAACCTTTAAAAGTTGGATGCATATTCCCTTTACATAGTATTTTATTCATTATATTGTTTGGTACAGTGGTCCTCTCTGAAAAAACTTTAAGATATTCCTAATGCAAATATGATAATTGGCTTTGCTGAGTGATTTATGGCTGTCGCTGTTTTATTTAAATAGCAGCACGCTGGAAATGCTTCTATCTGCATGAGTTTTGTGATTTAGTCCTTGAATAATTCCGCATGGAAATCACTGGAGCAGAGATCGTAGTGATTTATGATAAATGATAACCGGCCTCAGCAGATCACACGAGCGTGAAAGGAGCCGAAGCCGTGTTTAATCTCCCAGTCTTTTTAAATGGTGAATTTGCGTGATTGATTGTGATCCCGCTGCTGTTAATGACAGCAGACACGAGCTGAGACAACAGACCTCACATCTTTAATCACAAAGTTTAGAGTTACATATCACGTGTTCTTAGTCTGAGCTCTCAACATTTACCCCTTAGCAGCATGAAGGCATTTTTCAGACCTGCTGATCGTTTGCTCTGGTCTGAATCAGGAGTACGGTACAATGCTGCATTTGGTTCAGTTTCACACAGGAAAGATCCAATCATGTAAAAACAGTAATACTGTAACCTGTGTCATGTATTCTGTGGACTATTGAAATAAAAGATGAGTTATAACTGCTTTTATACCAAAATGTCTGCTACAGGTAAACAGAACAAGGTCTATTTAGGTTTTATAAAATGTATGACCTTTCATTATAAGTCAAAACAAGACAATTTTGGCAAATTCACAAAAAACTCAAAAATTTGCTCAGGTTTTTACTTAAAATAGATTGTACGACAATTATTCCCCCGTGGGCATGTCTCTCAATCCACAACATGTGTGCCATGTATCACATCAGAGTTCATGTCAGAAAAATACAGAAAATAAAGAAAGTAAGCAAGAACGCAAAACACAAGGACAAGTTGAATCCCCCAACATACAACGAAGTCTCTGTGTACAAATATTTACAAAAATACACGTCTAATGAATGAAAACATCGGCTTTGCAGCTTTCATACGTCATTCACAGTTATGTAGTCAACTGGTGTCCTGAGTGTGTCACAGGTTGATCTATAAAATCCCAAGAATATTCACAGCATCACATGCCTTGGTATCTCATTGTTTAGTCCTTTTGGGGATGAAGTTTGTAATTCTAAGCAAAAAGAAGACAATTTTGGCAGGTTCACAAAAAAACTCAAAATCTTACTCAGGTTTTCACTTTATAGAGATCAAATATGAAAAATAAAGTGCATACAAACAAGATAATCAAAACTCTAGCTCATCAGTCAGGAACAGACTCAAAATTTTTTTTTTTTTTTTNTCAGGAACAGACTCAAAAATTTTTTTTTTTTTTTGTATTAACAAAAGAGTCTTTTTGTTTGCCAGTATTTCTTTTTTAATTTACAAAATGAAAAAAACAAAACAAAAAAAACAAACTATCTGGAACCTGGAAAACTTGAACAATCCTGAAGAAATGCGTAAAGCTGATTCATTCAAAGCTGCTCTGGATGAAATGCAGAGATCAGATTTCATCTGTACTGTGTGCAAATGACAATAAAGAATACTTTTACCTTATTCATTCAGCAGAACTTGTTCAGCTCGGTAAAACAGATGAAAGTGGCTGTTCATCAGTATTTGGAACAAAGAATTCTCCATCCTTTTCTTGTCTGCTGCATGGGTTTGAGAGTGTGATGGTGCTTCTTCTCTTGGGCAACAACAGAGGTCATGACCTGAGTGACCATGCATCGTGGCCAGGTCATTCTCCATGTGTGCCTGTTGTCTTCGTTCTTCACTCTCCATCTGAAGTGTGAAGCGCTGATCAAACAGCTCACTGTCACACTGCTGCTGCTCAGTCACTGCAAATCAAACCAGTTAACTCCCTCTCAGTATCCTTAATAATGCTGACAGCGATTTCTTTTTCATAGGTGGAGGGTGTGGACTGCTTGATGCCTCGTCACCTTCAGGGTTGTCGCTGTGTCCATTACTGTAAAGTAGAGAGTTAACATGAGCCACAGTGCAGCAGTAATGACTGCATCATGAATCAGAGAGAAAAAGTGGTAATATACACAGACATTTTGAAGTATCGTGCTTGAAACCATGTATGCCTGAAACTACATAAAAATATTTTAATACATGACAGGAGCTTACACAGATCCACATTCATTTTTTTTAAATTTTAAATTAAATAATGGTCACGAAACGCTTGTTTAATCAGAGAACATCTAAAAGTACATTTCCTAATGTGTTTATTCTGTCCTCACTAGTATGGCATGTTGTTGCTTCCAGCTGACAGACAGCTAACAGCTTCCTCCAAAAACACTCAGGAAGCAGGACAGTTAAGAGTGTTTACTGGAAAAATCACTGTGAAACTGCAATACAAATTACCGCAAAACACAACAAGTAATTTCTTTATAGATTAGAACATGATAGGTTTAAGATGAGGGTTATTTCTACTATTTCTTGTACTGATATGTTCTTTAGGATCTGAAGAAAAAATTTACAGAAAGGGGACACAACGGTTAGTTTCTGATGGTTGCTACTGGTTACTAAACTTCCTGTTGCAGAACAAACAGTTTCTGAACTGGGGCCTTTTGGATTTTAAAACATCTCCTGTCTTTGGATTTTCAACATCATGAAGAACATCATGTATTTTTGACGCTGTCAGCTGTCAAGAGTGCCCACATACTGAGGGAAGAGAAAGAGGTCCACATGCCGTCTTTAATGGAGATGTACAACAAGAGTTTGTGTAAGCCTCAGGAGCTGCTCATTGAGATTCTGCAGGACTATCCAGATGAGGAGCACATCTTCATCCCGGTCCTGCATGGCGTTGACGCGCCGAGCCGGCTGCTTTAATGATGAGATGCTACAGTACACGCCAACATCCAGCTATAGCATTACAATGGAGATTAAAAGAATAAAACCCCAAAGGCAACAAAATGATATTTTCATGAGTTTTACAGAACACAGCACATGTGAGCGTAGGTTAAAGAAAGAAGTGAAAGAAAGAAAAAATGATGAGCTGCTATCAACAAAGCTTCATCTGTTCTCCAGCACTTTATCACTCTGCTTCACGGCACAGTGTTCCCTGAAGGCGCTTTGGCTGGAAAACAGAGTCAACATTTCCACATTTCCACTCCAGACACAAACACACACAAAAAAAGGAAAACGGAAGCAAACTGTATTTGTTCCTTTTAGGAAATCCTTGAAAAAGTCTCATTTACTCATTTAATCTCAGGAAATGCTTCTTAAAGATCTCTGGAGTATTTTGGGTCCTGTTGTGTTGAATATTGTAAAATTATCACTTACCACAGGCATAGTCCCCACTAGTTTTAAGACTGCCGTCATTAAGCCAGTCCTTTAAAAAAATGAAACTCTGAACAAGCTGAAACTCTGAACAAAAACTAGTCCCGACCAGGTTATGTCTGCAGCATGAGTTGCCATGGTGATCCAGCCAGGTTAAAAGAGAGCCACCTTCGTGACACTGAAAACCCTGGCTTTAGGCTCAAGATACCTCGCTAACACACTAATCTCGCTGTGTGGTACAGCCCTCAGCTCAACAATGATGACTATAAACTGGTGGTGGTCAGGTTCTGTTTTACCATGAATCATTTAGATTGTATCTCTGTGGAGTGTTTTTGAGCTGCAGACAGCAGTGAGGAGGAGGAAGATCAAGAGGATGTGTTGAATTCAGCATCAAGAGCCTCATCTCAGCGTCCTGCTCGATGCTTTAGGGAGAAAATGTCGGTACTTGGGAAATGCAGGACAACTTTAATAGCCTCCTGTTGTAGTCTACACTCAGAATCCTTGTTTGACTATATTTATTATTGAGAATAAACAGCTTGAGTTGAAAAAAAAAAAAGTTCTTGAACTGTTACTGGTTGCTCCTGGTTACTAACTCGCTGGTACAAAGTAAGCTACAGGAAGTTAAAACGGACAAAATACAAAACACAGTCTCTCCCCAGAGGGACAGTACAGTGTTTTAATATTTCAGACAGAGAGAGGAGGATAGAGAGAAGGATCAGCATACTTCTTCATCACTTGGGACATCACCGATTCCCCCCCTCACCACCTCTTTTGGGTTGGCACAGGTGCTTCCACCCAAAACGCTGTCCAGTTCATCGTAGAATGGGCTGTGTCCTGACATCAGCAGACTCAGCGCTGCATCTCATTTTGTCGCGTGTGCTTGTGTATTCTTGATTTAACTTTAACTTCACTTTAACACGACACTGCAACGCGGTCCTATCATAACCTCGAGCTGTCATTTTCAGCAACAAGTGGACACGTTTGTGTTTTTGTATGTTGAAGAGAGCTGTTGCTTGATGTAGTTGTCGCTCATATATCAAGGAGCGCTGTCGTCTTTTCTTCTGACCAAACAACCCCTCGGCTAGCCATCTGGCAGTTTGTTTTTAGCCGCTCTTACTGTAGTAGCGAGCTGCGTCATGTATGTATGGAAAGTACTGAGGAGCAAAAAGGCGGAAGAAAAACGTGAAGCATCCGAGGACTGTTTTATTTTCAGATTGCAAAAATCAAAAGGCCCATGAAGAGAACTCATAACGAACCGCACTCAGACCACCTCCTGAGGTGGTCTGAGTGCGGTTTGTTTCAGAGGTCTGAGATCTTTTGGAGGTTCACATAAGCATAAAAAATGCTGACTAATCGATCTGAGTTCACTTAAAAGCCTGAAACGGACCAAGTGTGAAAACATCCTAAAATATTTTGCGCTTAGTTGTCTGAGTAGTTGTTTTGTCCAGTGGGCGTGGCCAAAAACACCTCCTGCTGTGATGAGATAGGAAGAGCTGATAAATGTACAACCAGATGTTTTTTTTTTTCTCTCATAAATAGTGTAAATATTGTCTTTTTGTGGAATATGTCCAATAAAGTTTTGTTTGGTTTTGCATCACTGAACAATGTTTGGAGCTTTTAGATAATATGATGCCAGTATTTTCTCCAACCAAAGTCAGAAACGGAGCGCGACACAGATTTAACACTTTGAAATATGAATGTTTATAAGCTATCAATAACTGATGAGTTCATGATGAATTAATCACGAATTCATGTGGGATCATGAATATTTCATGATGATCTATCATTTATGAACCATCACTAGCATGATGTGCTAATAATATATACATACATAATAATGAGTAACAACCTAATGTGTTTTATTTATCAGATGTTAATAAATAAAATAAATACTTTGAATAAACTTCATGTGCACTACATGTGGCTGAAATGTTCTCTGAAGTATTGTCTTGAAGCTACTGGAATAGTACATAATGTGTCGTGACATAATGAGCACACAGTACTGTTTTTCAAATCAGGTATTTTGAAGTTTATTGATTTAGTTGAATTTAAGACTCCAAAAAATAATGTTCAAAGCAAATAAGATAACATACAAAACATACAAGATAACATACAAAACCTTTACTGACAGGATGTTATAAATTATGAGGACATTTTAATTTTAAAACACAATCTGCTCATACCACCCTGAAAAGTAGATTATCGGTTTGTGGGTCAATTTATAGAATAGTTTGGATATTGGACTTCAAGAGAATACAACTATAAATCAGTATAAGAAAAAAAATATATATACTGTACATATATATCTATATATCTATTAGGGTTTAGCCAAATACTCAGATGAAATGAGTATCCAGTAAGGATAATGTACTTTTTACAAGCATGAGTACCATCCGAGTAAAGTGTGTCGACATCTGTACTCATGACGAAGGTAAATCCTCATTGGATAGCTGTGTCCACATTGTTCCATGATAGGCCAGCCACACACAGAGCTCCTCCCCCCACACAGCGCCTAGAAAGTTCAGAATGATTGATTTATTTCCACATATACAAACTGGAGTGGCCCAAATCGGATCTGAGAATATCCGATTCCATGTGAGTTTTTACCATTTACATCTTCAGGAAGCAAATCTGATACGTGTCACGTGAGCAAAAGATCAGAATCAGGTCACGTGCGTGGTCGTGTAAATCCAGCCTAATTGTTCCAATGCTGTATTTGTTGCTTGGTTTGGTTCAGCTTCACACAAGGAAACATCCAATCAAACCAAAACATATCACTAAAAGTCATGTCACAGCATTTATTTATTTATTTGCAACAATGCACACTAATTAACACTGCAATAAAATATTGCCAGTGTAAATGTGCTGGGACTAGCTAAACAGCTAATTTGCTCCTGTAGTCCCAACACTCAAACAAAAACAGTAAGTAATAAAAGACAAATCTGAATGCATTTTAGTTCATCCGTGGCTACAAATTTGATCATATTCACATTCACATTCAATCTGCTCATTGGTCAGAAAGTCTGGGGGGTGGAGAAAAAAATCAAAACAGGAAAAACTTTGCTATAAATGTGGAACAAACATGGAACTGGGATACTTTCCAAGTCATCATCATTTGGCAATTAAGGGTTATTCTTCAGGATCGTTCCCCTCAAAATTTGAAACAATGCAGATGGTGTCTACGCGGCATAAATGCAGCTTCATTGATCAGCCAAGCAAAGAGAGAGACAGAAAAGCAAACAAACCGGAGATCCACGGGCAAGACGAGCGAGCGTCAGCGGAGAAGTGATCTGACCCCCAAGAGAAACTGAGGATGACTGATACGGCAAGACAGCAGGTCACGTCCAAATGTTTGACTTTCTCTGTGTTTGGTGGAAAGGACAGAGAGATCACAAAGAGTGTGACTTGACTTTAACCGCACCGACTCTTCATGGTTAAATCTCTTGTGACTTAAAGGACCATACCACTTTTGCATGTTTGAGGCTAATATGTTCAATTTTCATACACATTATGTTACTGACAATCATTTCCCAAAGGATAAAACCGTATTTCAGCTTTTCTGATATTTTGCTAAATCTCTTAATCTTTCAAAATCAAATATTCAAGTGATACACCCACCTTAAAAATCCATGTTTCTCCTGCTAATAGTAACACAGCCTTATGAAGTCATGGTCCTTTAAATTTTTCCATAAACGCAGGTCTTCTTTTGGGACTATATTCCTCGGTGGAGGCATACATTGACTGGTGACAGTAAACGACATGTTGTGGCCTATTTCAATCACAAATATGCAGAACTTATGCAGTCTTGAGTGTTTCATGGTTTGTCAACGAACCAAACATTTCAAACATTCATCAGAAATGATCAATAAGTTAGTTTTAGTCATCATTCACTTGCAGCTTGTAGCTTTAAAGGACCATACTAGCAATTTTAAGCCCAATAAATACTTCCCCCATACATGTTTTGTTACTGACAAACATTTTCCAAAACTTAAAACCGTATTTTAGTTTGCCTGTTATTTTAATTCAAATCCCCTAATCGTCCAAATCAAGTGTTCAGTTGATGCATGTAACTTAAAATGTTATGTTTCGCCTGCTAACACGTATGACTGAATGTAGAAGTTGTTTTTAATTTCTTGGTCAAGGCCATCTTCTCCTGGGACTGTATTTCCTGGCGGAGACTTACATTTTCTTTTCCGTGCAACTCTGTGTTGAACCGGTTGCATAAAATTACATCGACAAAAACTTGATGTGAGGGATTATTTATCCCAAGTGTGTTTCAAGTCTCAACAAGTTGATTTTAACAGCGTACTGGAATGAACTGAAACCAGTGGCAGTCTGGAAGGTAGGAAAAAAAAATTTGAAAATTTACTGCTTCAGTCGTAAGCTTTGGGAAACAGTTGTCAGTAATGTAACGTGTATACAGGCTGTATTTATTGAGCTCAAACATGCAAAATCGCCAGTATTGTCCTTTAATGAAAGCGTGTGAATAGTGAGCAGCAGACGTGACGTCTTCAGGACTGTGGGAGTGTGTGAGGTAACCAGACACACTCCTCACACTCTGCAGCCCAATCAATTAATGAGCTCATCTATAATTTAAAAGCTTCTGCAGCAGCTGAAATGACTCGTGTTGTGTTTGTGTGTCGTCGGATAAAAAAAAAAAAACCTTCACTCACCCGCTCAGTGTTTACACGCACGTTAAAACTTCGATTACTTGCATTAATGCAAAAGATCGATACTTTCAAATGCATAATTAGATGGAAATCAGCAAAAATCGGAGTAACAAGCCTAGATTTTGATTTTATATTGATGTATTCAGGCACGTTAAAAGTTATAATCATATTCAATATATTTCCTCACCTGATGGACTCTGCTTGCACTCTGATTACAAATGGTGACTGTAGAATTGTAAATTCTGTCCATGTATGCATTTTAGGCCGGTCACATTAGGAACATGCAATGTGAATTTAACTTGTGCTGTACTTGGTGACGTAGCGACTGTCCAATAACACAGCAGCAGAGGCAAAAATGAGAACAGAGCTGAATCAGCAACTACAAATTATTACTTTCATAAAGTTATTATTTGTTACAGGACTGTTTCTGTTTTTATACTCACATAACAAACCAAATGCTCAACAAGCTGGCATGTCATCTGCTACCCAGCTAGCTGCATGCTAGCTAGCGATCAGAAAGCTAGCTAGCTCTGTGGCTAACTGACCCCCTAATAAATTGACAAAGTCAGATGCCACTTACCTCTGTAACTGAAAGATAGCTAACTCTGTAGCTATCCGGACAACAAATTGACATAAAGTCAGTGCCAGCTACCTAGCTACGAGAAAGCTAGCTAGCTCTGTGGCTAACTGGACAACAAAATGTAGTATCTCTTTCAGGTCAGAAGCTACTGGTCGTCCCTCGTACCCGTTTAAAGACCTGTGGAGATCGTGCTTTCCAGGCTGTAGCGTCTAAACTATGGAAGCTCTTCTCTCTTCTGTCCATTCTGTTTATTCTGAGGTCGTGTTTAGAAAGCAGATAAAGACAATTTTGTTTAGACAAGCTTTTAGGTAGTCACTTTGTTTTTATGGTTTTATTGCTCTTAGTTGATATCTTTTATTTATTGATTTTTACAGTTTCTTGATTTTNTTTTATGGTTTTATTGCTCTTAGTTGATATCTTTTATTTATTGATTTTTACAGTTTCTTGATTTTATATATATTTTTTATTGTTTTATATTATTGCATGTGAAGCACCTTCTGACCTGTTGTCTATGAAAGGTGCTATACAAATAAAGTTTATTATTATTATTATAATATCTACTCCTGTCTGATAACTGACTGCAAACCATGCTGCATCTTTATTTTTAGAAGCAGTTTAATAGCATCGGATGACGAGACACAGCTAATGTGAAGCTTCCTCCATGTTGGATTACAGTTCGCTACGTTCTGTCAGCAGTGTCAAGACGGCTTGTGAGTGAGAAGCCACGCAAATTCGTATGCCAAAGTTCACCAAACTTGAACTCGACGTGAAAACATTGCACAGATTTTTTGTTTTGCCACTGCGCTAATTAATTTTGCAATCACGTGAATTTCGTTTGCCCCCGCGATCAAATTACATTGAAATGAATTGATTTTGCTCCAAAGTGTCGCCATATAAAGTGCTAGCGTGACAGTGGCCTTACTCGCATTACTGCCTTAATCAGTGTACAAACTAATGATTCAAGTATACAGTATGTAGATGTGGTGAGTGTTGATGCTGCATTCAGGTTCCTTCCTCTCATATGGCTCAAACGCTAAAATTCACAATTTACACCATGACAGATTGTGATGCTCACGTAGGTTTGTGGAAAAAAAGAAACATCAATCAGTGAGTTTTTCTTCTTAAAAGCATTTATTGGCTTTGTGATTTGCAATTTTTCTGGTTTTTACAACAAATCGAAGTCGCCTTCAGAAGAAAAAAAGTTAGAAAATCTTCATGAAAATGTCTCCAGTAAAATAAAAACAAAACTGGATGAAAAGCTGAAACAAGCGATATGATGGGTCAGAGGTTTGTTAAAACATAATGTCTTCTTAACATTCCACAGAGTTCTTTCTCTCTGATGCATCAGAGTGAAAAGTCCATCAAAGGACAGAAAATGAATTAACTTAATGAATTATTGAAATTTGATGTCCAGTTTCATATCATTAAAGTGTCTGGCTTTTCTGATTGGGTCTTTTTTTTCCTTCAANATTTGATGTCCAGTTTCATATCATTAAAGTGTCTGGCTTTTCTGATTGGGTCTTTTTTTTCCTTCAAACGTTGATTTTCATCAGATCTTCCAGACTGAAGCCTCAGAGCTGCTCCATTCATCCTGATAAAACTCTCAGAACGCTCTTAGTGCGATTGGCTCAGAGATCTCAGATCGTCATGTGACCCTTTGTGGCGAATCAGACGCTGCTTTTCATCCGTGGCGACTCCTTTAAAAAGGCCGCGTGAGAATCTGTTAGGAGCTTTGTCAGAAATATTATTATCTCGCACTATTTTCTACATTTCCTGTCGGTTTGAATAAGTTTTTACTTTATTCTGTTATCTTAATTTGCCAGTTTAACATCATTATTAAAGTGATGATTTGTAGGAGAATAAAGGCAGCTCTATTAGCTGTAATTATCGTGAACGTTCACCTGCCACCTCAGATTCCACGTGATAAAATAGATTTGCATGGATCAGATAAGTTGAACGTCTGATTAGAACTGATATGAGAACATTTGGATTACTATCAGCCAAGGTTTGGTTTCAACACTGGTAGGGACTTTTTTTTTTTTTTTTTNTTTTTTTTTTTTTTTTCAGATGAGCAACATGACGGTTGTGCTGTACTTCCCGTGTCTTATGTTTTTCCATGTCACGCACACAAATAACTTGATTGTGTAAAATATTTGCTTTGTTCACTTATGTATTTATACATTATTTAGGCATTTGTTATTTATGTAAATAAGCCTTGTGTGGCTTTTTTCTCATTCCTCCTATCAGGCCCCTAATGGCTCAGACGTCGCATCCACAATCTGTTTTCACGTGATAGATGTGATCAATAAATGAAATTATTCCAAACAGTAGCCATTTAAAAACATTTTTGAACATTTTGTTTGACCACTAAAAAAATTCATTTTCTAGCATGGCAACAAGACAAAACAACAAAAACCTGGATACATGCCAATAACGCTTCAAGCAGACGCTCACTGTTCACAGGAAAAACTGGAGAGTGTTTTTCCCGGAGTCAAAATTATTTTCCTCTAAAACAGTCAAATTCAATCATACCAGCGGCTGCTAGAGTGGGAGAAAAGATACAGAATAAATTCTATTGGAGTAATATAGCATGGCCTCATCCATTAATGTTGCTTAAGATTCAATTCTGCCGCCATTACAGGTCTCTCACATACTGGAAAAAGCGGACAGAGAAACAACAGAAGTGATTCATGGAAGATTTTTTTTTTCTGAACTTAACGTGGTATAAAATGCCAGGTACGTTTATAATTATTGGTTAACTTAATGTCTTCTTTTCCTTTCGGCTTTCCCTTCAGGGGTCACCACAGCGAATCATCTGCCTCCATCTA
>VXCM01009506.1:0-12576 GCA_014773175.1 Lucifuga dentata | reverse complement strand
GCTGTGGTGACCCCTGAAGGGAAAGCCGAAAGGAAAAGAAGAAGATGCTTTAGTAGTAGATATTACAGGTACAAAAGGTAAATTATACAACTTAATATCACATCTAAACGCATGATTAGTACACAATAGTGGTTATGCAATAAAACCATTCACATGAAATAATTCCCACTGATAATGCAAGTTTTTGTTTGCTAAAATCTGTACATGTTGATTGAGCAACATTATAATATAGTTAAGGGAGGACCAAAGTGTAATGTAACACATATTGACAGTGGCCATAACCCAAAGTGAACAGAAAAAGTACCAACATGTACTACAATATAAACAAGTACATAATTAGCATTACTACATAGCCCCTCAGCTATGGTTTACTTTAGCATGATCAAATGTAAATAGAATGGTGTTTCTCTCATTTTTGAACTTCTCCAGTTGAATGGAACACAGACTAGAAACTAGAAAGCTGCTCACAATAGATTAAATGATTAATCTGTTATATATCAATAAGAATTTCCAAGATCACATGATTAACATCTCTGTTTGAGGGTTGATCACTGTACATTTACAAGGAAGAGTGCAGATTTTGTATTGCAATATTAACACAGTTTTATTAATTTTTCATCCACATGTGAAATTATTCAACCACATCGACAATGAGAGGTGCTACGTATGGTGAATGATGCACTCCAAAGGTATAGCTAGGACCTTTTTCTTTCGTACAGGTGACCTACAAAGAGAAAAATGTGAATTACTGAATAAACAAAATTGAAATATTTTGTGTCTTTGTGTGCATCAAATCAGGTACTTTATAGAGAAATAGAAGAGTCTTCCTGGTGTGTCTCACCCTCTCAGGATAATGTGCTCCAGGTCCTGGTTTCGTTGTGGTGTCACCAGGTATGACATTGCGGCCTGTCATGCTGAAATGAGGGTATTTTTGTTTGTATGTACCGGGGTCAGTCGTTTTGTAGGCCCCAGGGCCGGGAGTCTGGAGGGATGTAAAGAGAAAAGGAGGACATCACAGGTTTCTCGACTTTTTTTGGTCAATATTGTTTCAGTGTTTTATTACCAACCTTCTGATGGTCCTCATAGAAGCTCCCGACTTTGCTGCGCCCACAGAGAGAATAGGTGGGTGCTGCAGTTTTAGCCACAGTGTTGGGTCCCAGCACAGAGGGCAGCATGTAGGCAGCTGGACCTGCAGAAACAGGTGAGACACTGCAACTTACCATTTTTATTCCAAACCGTTGTCATCCACGGACTATTACAAAGTCTTACCTGGTGTTTGGGCGGCACGGAGGTCTCTGTTCCTGCTGGACAGAGAATAAGCAGGAGGAGAGTGGAAGACTGACTTTCCTGAATGCTCTGGGAAGTATTGGCCTGAAAAACAAGTCATAATTTGTTTCATTTTAGTAATTAAGTACCTTTATCTTCTGCCATCTTGTATTTTAATATCCAACAGAGTTTTGCAGACCTGGTGCAGGACTCTTGAACGGCTGTGGCTCCTTTGGGCGACTGTAGAGTGAGAATGCAGGGGTGCCATCTTGTCCGATATCCTATTTAGAAAAACAGAACCTATGTTGGTTGCGTACTGAGCATACTTTGTTGAGTGAACCAGGCAGATGGTTCACTCAAGCTATGTGACATCACTGGGAGCCCATGGACTGGAAGATAAGTCTGACGGATGGGTGATAAGTGGGTCTGACACACTTCAAGCAGTGAGAGAAGTCCAAATCAAGGGAGAGAAGAGCCATTGTCTAGACTGAAGTGAAAAGTTTTGAGGAGGAAGGAAGCAGGGCAAGGACTGGAGTCCCGAGGAGCCTGGAGCAGATGGGGCCTCCCTAAGAGGAAAATCACCTGGACTGATGGGTGGAAGCTGAAACCATTTCGGATTTATTCCTGCTGCAGGCAGTCTATGACACCATCCCGACTCCAGCAAATCTGCACAGGAGGGGACTGAGGGAAGACTCGAAGTGCAAACTTTGTGAAGGGAGAGAAACCATCGCGCACATCTTAACGGCGCCCTGACAAAGTTCTAACTGTACTCACAGACGTCATGGAGGAGGAAAGAAGGAAGGAATGCCAACCCAGTCGAAAGCCAGCTTATGCCATTTTGTATTGCAGTATTGAAACTATTTTAGTAATTTTTCACTTAAAACAAGAGACCACGTGTGAAATATTCAGCCACATCAAAGACGACAGGTGACATATAATGTGAATGAGGCAGTTCAAAGAAAAGCTAAGAGCTTTGACTCTTGTAAGAAAAACAGTGTGAATTAGTGAATGAACAAAACTGAAATATTTTGTGCCTTTGTGTCATCAAATAAGATATTTTATAGAGAAACAAAGTCAAAGTCTCACCCGCCCAGGATGGTATGCTGCAGGTCCTGGCGTCTTTGTGGTGTCACCAGGTATGACGTCGCGGAATGTCAAGCTGTAATGAGGGGCCTTTTGTTTGTATGCACTGGGGTCGACCATTTTATAGGCCCCAGGGCCAGGAGTCTGGAGCGATGTTTAGAGGAAAACAGCTTTCTCAATCTTTTTAGACAAGCGTTCTAACACTGACTCATCATCTCTGACCGAGATTATTATTATATTATTATAATTATTATTGATTATGCCAAAATGTTTAGAAATTTTACTTATTTCTGTCTTTATTTCTACATCAGTACCTGTCTACCAACATAGCTTCACACTGAACAAAGATTTTAAATATTTTAACAAACTTCCATGTTTCTATTTATTTCTTCCTCTTCTTGATGTCTCATTTTGAGGCGTTGTTTCATTGTTCTATTACCAACCATCTGATGGTCCTCATAGAAGCTCCCGAATTTGCTGCGCCCACAGAGAGAATAGGTGGGTGCTGCGGTTTTAGCCACAGTATTGGGTCCCAGCACAGAGGGCAGCATGTAGGCAGCTGGACCTGCAGGATGAGAAACAGGTGAGACACAACAACTTACCATTTTTATTCCAAACCGTTGTCATCCAGACAGTTACAAACCAGTTACCTGGTGTTTGGGCAGCATGGAGGTCTCTGCTCCTGCCAGACAGAGAATAAGCAGGAGGAGAGTGGAAGACTGACTTTCCTGAATGCTCTAGAGAGTACTGGCCTAAAAAAACAAATCATAATTTGTTTAAATTTAGTAATCAAGTTCCTTCATCTCAGCTCAGGTATTTAGAAATTATTTGCTTTCACTAAGTAGTCTCCATATGTTTGAGAATAGCAGCGTTTCAATTCTGAATCAGTGTTCTTCTACCATCCTGTATTTTAATCTCAAACAGTGTTTTACAGACCTGGTCCAGGACTCTTGAACATTCCTGGCTCCTTTGGGCGACTGTAGAGTGAGAATGCAGGGGCGCCACCTTGCCCAATACGCTACGAAGAAAAAATAGAACCTAAAGTACGTTGGTTGTGCACTGAGCATTATGATATGATGTGTTTAAAAAAATAATGTTACATGAAAAGAAATGCAACCTATACAACAATCATTAAACTTTATTTATTTAGAAAATTTTAAGTCAAATACTGATAGTAGCCATAACCCAAAGTGACTAGACAAAGTACCAATACGTACTACAAGCATGTTCGTAAGTATTATTAACAAAATAACTAGCTTTTCTGCTCTGGTTTACTTTAGCATGATCAAAGAAAATGTGGAATAAAGTGCGTTGTAATAATTTTGAACAGTTTTCTATAAAACTGTCTTAATTTTGAACTTTTCGAGTTGAATGGAATACAGACTAGAGACTACAAAAGTACTCCCTGCTCACAATACATTAAAGTTGCGATTATTTCTGTTATAAAAATTGAGAGCAACGTCCAAGAACACAGGATTAACTAAATCTTTTCCTTAAGGTTGATCACTATGTGTATTTACAAGAAAGACTGCAGATTTTGTATTGCAGTATTGATACTATTTTAGTAATTTTTCATTTAAAATAACAGACCACCTATGAAATTATTCAGTGACATCGACAATGAGAGTGAGAAGTAATGTGAATAATAACGCATTCCAAAGGAGAAGCTAGGAGCTTTGACTTTCATATGAACAATGTGATTTCATGAATGAACAAAACTGAAATATTTTGTGCCTTTGTGTCCATCAAATCAGATATTTTATAAAGAAACAAAGTCATGCTGGTGTGTCTCACCCGCCCAGGATGGTATGCTGCAGGTCCTGGCGTTTTTGTGGTGTCACCAGGCATGACGTTGCGGCCTATCATGCTGTAATGAGGGGCTTTTTGTTTGTAGATACAGGGGTTGGTCGTTTTGTAGGCCCCAGGGCCAGGAGTCTAGAGGGATGTAAAAAGAGAACCCAGCACAGCTTCCTCACATACACCAGAATTCGTAGCACCAGTTTAGCACATCTGTGTGTGATTGTTTTTCCCCCGGTGTATGTCATTTTTGACACAGAAAAACTATGGTTATACCAAAAAAGTTTAGAAAATTTACTTATTTCTGTCTTTATTTCTACTGTATATCAGCACAAGCTTCCGCTGAACAAAGGTTTAAATTTTTCAATAAATTTCAATATTTATACTTTTTTCTTCTTCTTGATGTCTCATTTTGAAGTGTTTTTTCATTGTTCTATTACCAACCTTCTGATGGTCCTCATAGAAGCTCCCAACTTTGCTGCGCCCGCAGAGAGAATAGGTGGGTGCTGTGGTTTTAGCCACAATATTGGGTCCCAGTACAGAGGGCAGCATGTAGGCAGCTGGACCTGCAGAATGAAAAACAGGTGAGACACAACAACTTGTACTTTTTATGACAAACCGTTGTCATCCACAGACTATTACAAAGTGTTACCTGGTGTTTGGGTGGCACGGAGGTCTCTGCTCCTGCTGGACAGAGAATAAGCAGGAGGACAGTGGAAGACTGACTTTCCTGAACGCTCTGGGAAGTACTGGCCTGAAAAATGAATCATAATTTGTTTCAATTTTGTAATCAAGTGCCTTTATCTTCTGTTGTCTTGTATTTTAATATCAAACATGTTTTTGCAGACTTGGTGCAGGACTCCTGAACAGTTCTGGCTCCTTTGGGCGACTGTAGAGTGAGAATGCAGGGGCGCCATCTTGCCCAATATTCTATGAAGCAAAAAACAGCATTTATTTTGCACTGAGCACACTTCATTATGATATGTCGTGTTAAAAATCATGTTACATAAAAAGAAATGAAAGTTAGCCACCAATCATTACACTAATTATTTAGAAAATGTTATGTTCAAATGCTGATAGTAGCCGTAACTAATAGTGACTAGAAAAAGTACTAATACATACTACAAGCAAGTACGTAAGTATTGTTACCACAATAACTAGCTTTTCTGCTGTAGTTTACTTTAGCATTATCAAATGAAAATCAAATTATGTTTGTTTCAATTTAGAACTTTTCCAGTTTAAAAGAACACAGACAAACTAGAAAGTAAACTCTGCTCACAATAGAATAAAGACAATTAATTTCTGTTAAAAAATATCAATAACCATTTCCAAGAACACAAGATGAACAATATCTTGCAGATTTTGTATTACAGTATTGAAACTATTTTAGTATTTTTTCATTTAAAATAAGAGACCGTGTGAAATTATTCAGCCACACAGACAATGAGCAATGTTAATGTAATATGGATG
The DNA here is from genome assembly GCA_014773175.1 of Lucifuga dentata. NCBI lineage: Eukaryota > Metazoa > Chordata > Actinopteri > Ophidiiformes > Bythitidae > Lucifuga > Lucifuga dentata. The sequence continues at coordinate 6,960 of VXCM01009506.1, read as the reverse complement.
ATGCACTTCAAAGAAATCAAGAAGCTTTGACTCTCGTAAAGAGAAAAATGTGAATTAGTGAATGAACAAAACTGAAGTATTTTGTGCCTTTGTGTGCATCCAATAAGATATTTTGTAGAGAAACAAAGTCATCTTGCTGTTTCTCACCCGACCAGGATGGTATGCTGCAGGTCCTGGCGTCTTTGTGGTGTCACCAGGCATGACGTTGCGGCCTATCATGCTGTAATGAGGGGCTTTTTGTTTGTATGTACCGGGATCAGTTGTTTTGTAGGCCCCAGGGCCAGGAGTCTGGAGGGACGTAAAGAGAAAAGGAGGACATCACAGGTTTTTCAACTTTTTTAGTTCAACCGTTCCAACTGATTCATCACATAAACCAGAATTCTTAGCACCAGTTTAGCACATCTGTGTTTGATTATTTTTCACTGGTCTATCTCATTCTTAAAAACAGAAAAAGTGTTGGTTTTGACAAAAAAGTTTAGAAAATTTACTTACTTCTGTGTTCATATTGTTTCAGTGTTTTATTACTAACCTTCTGATGGTCCTCATAGAAGCTTCCGACTTTGCTGCGCCCACAGAGAGAATAGGTGGGTGCTGCAGTTTTAGCCACAGTACTGGGCCCCAGCACAGAGGGCAGCATGTAGGCATCTGGACCTGCAGGATGAGAAACTGGTGAGAGACAGTAACTTATATGCCAAAACATTGTCATCTGCAGACTATTATTTTATTTTGTTTGTATTTTATCATAATTCTCATGCTTAAGAAGCACAGTCTGGGAACCTATCAGAAAAAAGCATGTCACTGTTGTTATACTTGTATGGCTGCCTGTGACAAATAAAACTTTGAAAAGTTTTACAAAGTGTTACCTGGTGTTTGGGCGGCACGCAGGTCTCTGCTCCTGCCAGACAAAGAATAAGCAGGAGCAGAGAAGAAAACTGACTTTCCTGAATGCTCTGGATAGTACTGGCCTGAAAAACAAATCATAATTTGTTTAAATTTAGTAATCATGTGCCTTCATCTCAGTTCAGGTATTTAGAAACTATTTGCTTTCACTGAGTAGTCTACATTGTGTTTGAGATTAGGAGTGATTCAATTCTGAATCTGTGTTCTTCTACCATTTTGTATTTTAAAATCAAACAGGATTTTACAGACCTGGCGCAGGACTCTTGAACAGCTCTGGCTCCTTTGGGCGACTGTAGAGTGAGAATGCAGGGGTGCCATCTGGCCCAACTTTGGTGATGTTGTTGGGAATACAGTATTTTGGTCCAGGGGAAGCTTCAGCACTCACCTGGTGGTGACGTATCCCAAAGCTGTACTCTGGCTCTTTGAATTTACTGGGGTCGTGATTTTTCCCTCCTTTATGGAAGAAAGAAGATTACAATTATGTGTAATTTATTAATTAAATTATTTGTTGTTGTTGTTGTTGTTGTTGTTGTTGTTGTTGTTGTTGATGATGTTGTTGTTGAAAAGAGCTTAATAGTATTTTATACCTGTCAATCCAGGTAGTGCATACTTGGGTCCCGGGCCACTGCACTCTGCAGCTACAGGCCCTCTGGGCTTGTGGGGTCTCCAGGAGCCAACCCACACATCAGTGTTTGACATCCCTCTGAGAAATGGTTTAAATGTGTTTTCAAAAAATTAAGCAATAAATGGAATTTTAGATTTTTTTTTTTTTTTTTTTTTTTTAATTAAACAAATCTGTAGTTCCAGTAAAGTATTGGCAGTTTTGCAGAGATGAACCCCACTCTCTCTCAGCCATATGATGGGCTTCATGTGGCATTGTATAATCACTGTGAAGGAATGTTAACAGGTCAGTTGATCGTTACTCATTCTGACAACCAATCATCCAGTTTTTTTTGTTTTTTTTTGTTTGTTTTTTCTTGTAGAAGGCACGTAAATTTCTAGTAAAAAGCAGTGTTATCCTGGGACTGTATTTCCTGGCGGAGATATACATTTTCATCTGTGTAGCCCAATGTTGGATCGTTAAAATAAAATAAATAAATAAATTTTTTTAAAAAACAGGCATGTGGTTCGCTGTGATGGATTACTTATCTCAAGTATATATTATGTCTCTTCAAGTTGATTTTTATAACATACTGGAATGAACTAAAACCAATGGCAGTCTGAAGGTAGATTTTAAAAAATTAACATTTTGGTTACAGTACTGGTTGTATGGCCTTAAACATGCAAACTCGCTGGTATGAGCCGTTAAAAATGTTTTGTTTATATTGAATATTGTCTTAAATTATTTTACCTTTTGAAAATTCTCGACTTTGTTTGCCTATGGCGAAAGTTCCTCCAGCGTTTTTCCAATTAGGTGGTACCGGTACCGGTGCGCGAACGCGTTTTCGAACCGTTTAGTCGTTTGAACAGGGCATAGACACTATGACAACAATGCCATAGAGATAGTTCTTTGACGGGCATAATTTTTGTTTTGGTCTGTTTTACCATCATAAATAAACATTTTTACCAAAGTGCTTGATGGCGTTTGTTTTAGCACAGCCTCAGCTTTCCCTCTAAATTATATTTTCATTTTCAGATACTATGCGGTAGATACAAAACTCACAAAAAAAAAACAAAAGTGGCTAAATCACACATACTTATTTATAAATCTTGAAAAACCTTCTAACAAAAGTTTTTATTAACACAAGAAAATATGATTAAATGCTCAAAAATGTGACTATTTGAATAAATAAAAGTACGGGTCGCTGACCTTTTTGAATATTCAGGTATTTCGTCATATTTTTAGTTGTGCCACTGTTCTCTCTCTCGCTGCAGTTTAAGAGCCAATGAGCACTGCCCTTTTGAGTAATGCATGTACGTGATTGGCTGTCATGGGAGGGATTTTTAAAGTATGCTCTCCTATAGGTCGAGAGACCCGTCAGTCAAGAGCCCAGACACTGATGTTTCGGGCTGGTTTTTAGGTCAAATCAGTTAACAACAAATTAGGAACGATTAATTTCAAAGGATATAAGTATTGAGTAAATGTCCAAGAGCAGAGAACAGAATTAACAGATTACAATGTGCATTTACAAGGAGTGCTGATTTTATTCACTTAATGTTCATTTTAAACAAGAGACCACGTGTGAAATTATTCAGCCACATTGACAATGAGAGGTGAGATGTATTGTGAATGATGCACTCCAAAGGAGAAGCTAGGAGCTTTGACTCTCGTAAAGGTGACCTAAAAGAGAAAAATGTGAATTAGTGAATGATCAAAACTGAAATATTTTGTGCCTTTGTATGCATCAAATAAGATATTTAATAGAGAAACAAAGGTGTGTCTCACCCGTTCAGGATAATGTGCTCCAGGTCCTGGTTTCTTTGTTGTTTCTCCAGGCATGATGTTGCGGCCTGTCAAGCTGTACTGAGGCGCCTTTTGTTTGTAGATACAGGGGTCAATCATTTTGTAGGCCCCAGGGCCGGGAGTCTGGAGGGACATAAAAAGAAAAGGAGGACATCACAGGTTTCTCAACCTTTTTAATCAACCGTTCCACCACTGATTCATCATATATACCAGAACTCTTAGCACCAGTTTAGCACATCTGTGTTTGATTGTTTTTCACAGGTCTATTCATCAAAACAGAAAAACTGTTGGTTTTGACTAAAAAGTTTTGAAAATTTACATATTTCTGTCTTTAGGTCTGCATCAGTTCCCTTCTCCCTTCAACATTGCTGCCAAGCTGTACTGAGGAGAAACTTGTTTGTAGATACAGGGGTCGACGCTTTGTAGGATGGAAATTCAATTTTCCAATTTCTTTTCTTTATGATGTCTCATTTTTCAGCATTGTTTCAATTTATTACCAACCTTTCGCAGGTCCTCATGGAAGCTCCCAATTTTGCTGCGTCCACAGAGAGAATAGGTGGGTGCTGCAGTTGTATTCACAGTTTTGGGCCCCAGCACAGATGGCAGCATGTAGGCAGCTGGACCTGCAGAATGAGGGACAGGTGAGACACAACAACATATCGTCTTTATACCAAAACATTGTCATCCACAGACTGTGACAAAGTGTTACCTGGTGTTTGGTTGCTGCGGAATTCTTTGCTCCTGCCAGACAGAGAATAAGCAGGAGCAGAGAAGAAGACTGACTTTTCTGAATGCTCTGGGGAGTAGTGGCCTGAAAAAACAAATTTTTTTTTTTTTTTTCAATTTAGCAATCAAGTTCCTTCAACTCAGTTCAGGTAATAAGAAAGTATTTTCTTTCACTGAGTAGTCTACACCTGTTTGAGATTAGCAATGTTTCAATTCTGAATCTGTGTTCTTCTACCTTCTTGTATTTTAGTGTCAAACAGTATTTTACCGACCTGGTCCAGGTCCCTTGAAGAGCCCTGGGACATTTGAGCGACTGTAGAGTGAGAATGCAGGAGTACCATCTCGTCCGACTCTTGTGATGTTGTATGGAACAAGGTATCTTGGTCCAGGGGAGGCGTCAGCTCTCGACTGGCTGTGACGTATCCCAAAGCTGTACTCTGGTGCTTTGAATTTACTAGGATCATGGTTATTAATGCCTTTACAGAGGAAAGAAGATAACAATCATATTTAATTAATTCAGTTTTTGAAAACAAATTGTTTTAGGTGAAACAGGCTTAGTAATATGTTATACCTGTCAATCCAGGCAGCGCATACTTTGGTCCTGGGCTACTGTAGTGTGCAGCTATGGGCCCTCTGATCTTGTGGGGCCTCCATGTGCCAACCCAAACATCAGTGTCGGGCATCACTCTGAGAGATGGTTTGAATGTGTTTACAAAAAATAAAGCTATATGTGGGGTTTTTAGGGTTTGTTTGTTTTTTTAACAAAGCTGTAGTTTCAGTAAAATACTGGCAGTTTTGCGGAGATTATTCCATCAGCCATGATGGAGTTAATGTTGCACTGAAGAAGTGTTAACAGCAGGCCAGTTGATCATTAGTCATTCTGCTGACCAGTCATCCAGTTTTTTTGATGAAGTAGTGTAGAATTTTCTATGAAGCTACACAATTCTGATTTACTGTCATCATCACCATCACTTATTTAAGACTTTAATGAAATACATTCTGGGCAAGCTATACAGTTTTATTCATCATTTGTAGATAAAGTGAGACTGATATTATACCAAAACTAGTACGCACCAAAAGAGCCTATAACAAAACGCAAGATGTCTAACAAGTCCATACAAATATATGAGATTAGTTAATCCTTTCAGATATACAGTAAGCTTCATTATTATCTTAACTAAGCTTTAGAATTAATTGAAGGTTGTCTCAATAAATTATTTTACCTCATGAAAATCCTCGACCTTTATTCCTGTGGTGAGAGTTCTTCTACATTAAGTCCTATCCCAGAGATCGACCATGTGTACTGAGCCCAAACACAGATTGTTTAGTGCTTGTCAAGTTCACTATGACAACACTGCCATAGAGACAGCTCTTTGACACTTTCTACTTAAGTTAAGCAATGCTCTTAAGTTTTTAAGATGAGTTAGTGCTGGTCTACAAAAGGAATTCAGAAACTAATTACTGCTCATTATGTAGACCATATTTTATTAGATATGAAAGGTGCAACAGGCCACAGGGTCACACTGTGACCAAATTATTTTGATTTCATCTGCTCGAATTAAAATAGCTAAAATGATACTACAGTAAACTGAAAAAGGATTTGTTAAAAACATGGCATTAATGTGATGACTGCATTCTACTTTGGGCCTTCATACGAAGGTAAAGAATTTTCTTTGCACTACATTGCTGATTGTGCCCACACAGGTGGTCAAAATGAAAAGCCACCAGTATTGCTTTTCTATATTGTCTTTATATTGTTTCTCCTCTTCAAATGGTGCTGCAGGCCTTCATGAGGTATCTGTAGTTGTGGAACGTTAATCTCAAATTGGCTTTCAAGATCTTAATAACAGTTGTAAAGGTTTCCATTTCCTCTTTGGGGTGCTGTTGGATTAAAAAAAAAAAAAAANTTAAAAAAAAAAAAAAAGAATAGACAGTTAAACAACATGTTCAGCATGTCTAATTGAACAATGGACATACAGTCACATACTCCACATGTGTTACCTTGGTAAGTGCCTGCATGAGACGTTGTAGCACTGCATCCTCTCTGGCATCTGCATCAGGCTGGTCACGGTACTCACACAGCTCAACAGACAATAGATGGTATGTCTCTGTGGCTGTGATGGCATAACACAAATTATTTTGAATCTTTCATTTCAGAATGCTGAAATTTCTAAAAATAATCAATATACAAAAATAGTTTTTGTTTCTTAATTTACCTTCTTCAGCATGCTGAGAGGTTTGTGATGATTTGCTCCAGATCTCAACCTTTCTACATCCTCTGCATTCAGAACAGGATCCTGGAGAAGGAGACAAAGAAATGTCATTCTTAAAAATGACATCACGAAAGGTGGACTGGCAGTATTAGGTAAAATAAAAAAGAAGAACAATGTGGTAACTTTCAACTAAATAATACATTCCAGGGTATGTTTTTCATTTCACAGCAAAGTGGAATTACTGGCATTACAGTCCACTGACCCTTAGCTTCTCCAGCCACATCCACAGTAGACAACTGAGAACATGAGGGTCTGACTCAGTGACCAGCAGAGCCCAGCCACAGTCACTGCTGTTCAATTCCTCCTGTTGAGTGAAAGTACTGGTTCAGTTGCTTTGTAGCTAATAATCATAGTGATATGCTGTGATGTAAAGTGAGCCAAGTGTTTTGTAGCATTCATGTTTTTTACCTGTAACAGAGCTGACTTCTGCAGGACACTCTCTCCTGCAGGACCCTGGTCTGCCATTGCCTTGGCAACAGCACGAGCAGCTGAGGTTGGACCTGGATTATGTGGATTTCTCCACAGCTTTACATAATAGAGGTTGGCAAAGTATGTTTGAATCAATCTTATGTAAGCTTTCCTATCACCATCTCTTCTTCTTCTTCTTTTCCTTTCGGCTTTCCCTTCAGGGGTCACCACAGCAAATCATCTGCCTCC
>VXCM01009505.1:11952-36026 GCA_014773175.1 Lucifuga dentata | reverse complement strand
TTGGTGGGTGGGTGGCTGGGTGGGGGTCTCAATAGCCCGAAGTTATTAGAACTCAAAACAAAATAATAAAAAACAAAACAGAAAACAAATCAATCAAAATCACAGGTGTCACACTGTAATGCAGGAAGTAGAAACGGGGCCAAAGAGACGCTGCCTAAAAGTTCTGTTTTCACTCAGTGTGCACAGCAGCGCTGCAGCATGGCAGAGAACAGCGGAATCCATGTTTTTTTTTTTCACATTGAGACGTTGCAAAGCTTTCAGAATAAACCCCTATGGAAAATCAGAATCAGATTTGTTATGAGTCGTAATAATTTGAGGTTGGATGGCGTCAGACCTGCCGAGGAAACTTCGTGTTCTTTCTCTGCAGACGGCTCTTCATCCCTCCTCCTCATCCTCATCCTCTACAGCTTCTTTTCCGGGGATGACTCACCTGTTTAAAGCCGCAGCAGAAAATAGCTGCGCTCCCTTATCTCTGCCCTAAGTCTCCGTCCTCCCATCTCCATCGCAGCCAAGACGGACTGAGAGATGGGGGGGGGGCGTTCTTGGCAAAATGATTTGGCTTTTGGACCAAAAATAGTCTGAAATTTCACATATGCATATGTAATTTCAGGCATAATTAGATAAAACAATTTGGAAAAAGTGTAAGTCAAACCTCTTCTACATCTTCAGACATTTTTCAGGCTTTTTCTTCATTTAAAGGTCCATGCTGGTGATTTTGCACATTTGAGCCCAATATAAACTATCCGTGTACATGTTAAGTTACCGACAACCGTTTTCCAAAATATAAAATTATATTAGGTTTTTGTATTATGTTGCCAGATCTCTGTATCTGTCAAAATCAAGTGTTCACGTGATACACACACACACCTTCAAATTCAACGTTTGACCTGCTAACACGTGTTTAAATTCAATAAAAGCTCTCTTTTCACTTCCTCCATGTTTTGTTGTGGGTGACTGAACTGTAAACTGCTTCTGTTTCTGCTGGGGTTTTTCTTTCCCCCCCGTTTTTGATGGCGGTTAAGAGCGGCTTTATCCTAAACGTCCCAGAGTTGGCGTGCACGGTCATTGTGAAAGTGCGAGAAACACGAATGCCAGGACATGCCAATGGTTTCGGAGGCGTCCGCATCTATGTCCGCATTGCTTCCATGTTAAGCATACACCAAGCCTTTCACTAGATAAGCTAACCCAGATACCAACCAAGCGCTTCCAGTTGTGTGAGTCTATTCTTCCCTAACATGAACACACACACACACACACACACACACACACACACATACTGCAGGATGGTCAATTTTGTGTGCATAGTGACAGATCGTAATCATCCACAAGCTCGACAAGAATTCTAATAGAAATCTGTCTCTCCAAAATGCATTGCTTGCAGCCAATAACCTGCAGTTCTGGGTGTGTGGGTGTGTGTGTGTGGTTGTTGTAGGGTGTGTAGTCTTGCAAATGAAAGTCTGTTTGAGATTTTTATCATTAATATTTCATTAAGTGTGTGGGCATGTTTATATGATTTCATTTGTGTGCTGTAATGTTTTTAATTGTGCTGAACGTAAGCGTGTGTGTGTGTGTGTGTGCATGCATGTGTGCATGCGCTGTCTGTTTGATCTTCCATCTCATTCAGTAGCAGCTGAGAGAGAAAGTGTGACTAGAATGCTGATGCATTTAATTGAAACCTGTTTTATTCTCTATTCACCACACTCATCTGTGGGCATTACAAATGGAGATGGAGGACAAGAAGGAGGAGTGAGGAAGATGGGAGGGATGAGAGGGAAGGATGCAGAGATCAAAGGGGAGAAAAGAGGGAAGGAAGGACATAAGGAAGTTTAGATCTCAGATATGGTTGATTATGTAGGCTAGATGTTTTTCTGAGCCATATCCAAGATGGAATAAAAATCCCTGCAGGACATTCTGGGTATGCCCCGTGGTCTCCTCCCATTACCATGGAGATGTCATCCCGTCTCTAAAACCTCACTTCACAACAAGTAGAACTTTCACAGCAAAAAAAAGGGTCTTGGAATGCTAGAGACATGGCGATTCAGACTTTGTGTTCTTTCTGACACCGCCCCCTGACTGTGATTGGTTCAAATATCACATGACTCGTTGAGCTCACCGATGATGCAACAAGTCACACAATATTTGGACCAATCACAGCCAGGAGTGATCAGGAGAACAAAAACAGTTCTTACGGACAATACCCCACATGGGACCAGATTCATTAAAAGGAAAAAAAAAATCACGCTAAGNTCTTACGGACAATACCCCACATGGGACCAGATTCATTAAAAGGAAAAAAAAAATCACGCTAAGTACGCAACGTTGCAGTAAATGCATAATAAAGACTAGTGAGTTAATGAGCTGCTTCATATTTACGAATCACAATTTATCCTGATTCATCTGTTGTTAAAGCAGCAAAGGAAACATAAATTTTGCTTTAGAGCTCCACATTTAAAACGATTGATACTAAAATACTGCAAACACATATTAACCTGTGTGTGTGATGGTTGTGTGTGTGTGGGGAGTGTTTGTGTGTGTGTGTGAGTACGTGTGTGTGTGTGGGACACAGATGTGCACAGCGCAGATGAGGTTATGAATAAGCTAAACGCCACGAGAACGTGTGTGAGATCAGATCAAATTTGCCATTTAAAAACCGACTGATCAGCTGAGTGAGTTTATCTGTCAGAGTTATTGATCACTAACACATGTGAGACAAATACAGTTTAAAGGACCATACCAGCCATTTTGCAAGTTTGAGCCTAATATATTCAATTTTCATATACACGTTATGTTACTGACAATAATTTCCCAAAGGATAAAACTGTGTTTCAGCTTTCCTGATATTTTTGCAAAATCTCTTAATCTTTCAAAATCAAACATTCAAGCAATACACCCACCTTAAAAATCAATNTGCAAAATCTCTTAATCTTTCAAAATCAAACATTCAAGCAATACACCCACCTTAAAAATCAATGTTTGTCCTACTAATAGTTGTGCAGCCTTATGAAGTCACGGTCCTTTAAATTTTTTCATAAACGCAGGTCTTCTTTTGGGACTGTATTCCCCGGTGGAGGCATACATTCACTCCATACTTTTTATTGCGCTTAAACACTAAAATTACATAACTTCAAAAAAACCTGAATACACATCTTGTTGGTGATGATGGATTACCTATCCCAAGAACGTTTCAAGTATCAAGTTGATTTTAATAGCAGAATGAACTGAAATCAATGACGGTCTGGAAGGTAGGAAAAACATTTTTATTTCACCAGTAGTATGCTTTGGGAAATGATTGCCAGTAATATTACGTATATGAAAATTGAATATAGTAGGTTCATGCAAAATGGTTGGTATGGTCCTTTAAAATGTTGACCTGATTTCATACCACTGAAATTTATGTCCAGAATGAAACATCTTAATTTTTATATGATGGTATTTTTTATGAATCGCTTCAGGAAATACCGTAGCAACGCCTCTCTCAAGGAAACGTTAAAAGATGGTGGTAACAGACGTTTATGAATGAGGGAACATGGTCACGTGATGATATTTGCCCGTATTCACACAGTAAATCATTTGCTACCATTTATGAATCTTTCTTTGTTGAAATAATGTAATTGTAGCTTTTAACACACAGAGAGAAGAAATTGTACGCCTTTGGTAAACAGTTGTAGTAATGTAACATGTATACAGGTCGTATTTACTGGGCTCCGACATACAAAAACACCGGTATGGTCCTTTAAATGAGCAACTAAACAAGATGCTAATATAATAAATCTTCCTCCATATAAAACCCACAAATTGATTTATTTTTCCCTGAGATTTATTCTGATTTTGTAGAGCCGGATGAGTCGAGGAAGATCACTAAGCCTGCAAGAAAATGATTTATCTGCATTTCAATTTGATTAAAAGTCTAAATTCTGCTTCAGCGGATTTTTCCAGCATGATGAGAATAAATTTCTGGCTGGAAAACTGGAAGCATTAGTGAAAAGCTTTAGTATGGACGCGTTGGACTTCAAAACAGTCCAACAGCAGTATTCAAGCCCTGCAGACAGAAACAGATGGTTTAATCTGTGATATGGAACTTAACACTCCCCCCCCCCCCCNAAAAAAAAAAAAAAAAAAACAAGAAAGGAGAAATGGAAAATAAAATGGAACGAAGGAGAGGAAGAATAAAAGAAAAATGGAAGAAAGAAAAATCTTCATTCAGCAACTTTTAGGTGTATGTACTGTTGTGTGTGTATGTATAATATAATGGATTCATTTGTGTGTTTGTGCTCTGTGTGTGTACATGCATGTATTTTTATGCCATCATATGAGCTAGTACATCAAGTTTATATATACAGTATGTGTGTGTGTGTACACATACCATATGTGTGTATGATATATACTGTATATACACATATACACATATATGTTTGTGCTGTGTGTGTATGCATGCATTTTTATGTCATCATGTGTGTGAGCAAATTTATCAAATTGTGTGTGTGTGTGTGCACACCTTTCTGCGTATAACAGCCTTTCATGTTTTCATGGACTGTGTGTTCCTGAATGGTTTACGTGAAATGGATACAGAAGTGCGTGTGTGTGTGTGTGTGTGTGTGTGNGGGGGGGGGGGGGGGAATGAAAGCTCCCGCTGGCTGGTAATAACACGAGTGCAACTGTGATTCAGTAGTGTATCATGATTTGACGGCAGGCTGACTGTGTTCACCGTGTGCAGAATTGTATTTTCTTCACTATGGGACGCCTCCGTCTCCCCGCAGTCCTGCGGGAGCACTGTGGATGCGCCGCGGGAGGACACGGGGCATGCACCTTTGATTGAAAAGAAGAGTCCCACCAATCGCTTCCTTTATTGGAAAATTATCTGTCGGCTCAGCTTGATGCTGAAATGATTTAGTTTGAGCTTCCTTTCAGAGAGATGATTCACTCTGGGGCAGTGTTTTCATTTTTCAGGATGCTTATCTTGATGTGATCTAATAAACGGGGGATGTCTGATGCTGGCTTTGTCTGGATGTGCATTTAAAAAAGGCTTTTATTCTGAAAACCTGCCTCTTTCCCCCTCATACATCCTGTCTCTCTCACTACTTTCCCTCTGAGCCAGCTGTTACACTGACTGAAGATTAATGAAAGCTCCTCTTTAAAAGGCCCATAATTATACTGCATGTTGTTAGCATTAGCTTCAAATTATCTTTAAGTACTGTGGATGTATGGGGAAAATAATCTATTATCACTTAAAGTCCTACATTAAGAATGCTACTTAAAGGGGAAATTATACAGATTTTCATGCATTTGTTTTGATTTGGGGATTGACCCTGAAATTGTTTTTTTTAAAAAAAAAGCCCATAATTATGCCTTTATATGTCTTTAGCATTAGCATTAGCTTCAAATTACCTTTAAGTCCTGTTGACTTATGGGAAAATAATCACTTACCGCTAAAAGTCTTAAATTAAGAATTCTAATTAAAGGGGACATATTATACAGATTTCCACATGCCTGTTTTTTTTTTTCCTGAATCAACCTGAAATTACAAACAGGGCCCATAATTATACATTTGCATGTCTTTAGCATTAGCTTCCAAAGTGCCGTGGACGTATGGGAAAGGACTCTATTACCACTGCACATCCTACATAAGGACATACCCACATGCTTGTTTTCAGAATTGACCCTGAAATTGCAAAAATTATGCCTCTAGCATTAGCATTAAAATTACCTTTAAGTGCTGTGGAGGCATGGGAAAATACTTCATTACCGCTAAAAGTGCTATATTAGGACATAAACAGATTGCCAAGTGCTTTTTTTTAATTTTGAGATTGAACTTGAAACCCCCNAAAAAAAAAAAAAAAAGATCCACTTCTACTTTCCCTTGCTTCAGAACTATTGGGCACACTGAGTAAAAACAGGCCGTGTTAGGTACCGTGTCTTTAAAGTCCCACCCTCTGTTCTGATTGGCCAGCTGCATCATGCCTGAGCTATATATGACCACACATGCTCGCTCTCCTACAGAGTGGGCGTGTCTAGTCAGGTGGGTTGGGTTGCGCTATGTGATGATGTAACCATGTCACGGAATTAAAGGACCAATCTAAAACAAACCTTTTGTGGCAGTTGAGGGGTTTACCTTTTTTTTTTTTTTTTTTTTTTAGGTGTCAACCTCAAATTTTGACATTTTGACCGAGTTCAGCACAAACTCCTACTACGTAATGAACATAAATTTAATTGCATTAACATTAAAGTATTAAAGTAATTCATAGTAATAATAATAAAACTCCCATATATTGGAAACACGAGGCTTGTCATCAACCTCGCACATCCAATTTTGGAAAGTTTGGAATGAAAGAATCGAAGGTTTGGGACAAAATTAGAAATAATAATCCACACAGAAATTAATATATCAGAATCATAATACATATTGTTCTGCTCATAAAGTATCGGATGCACATAAATCAACAAAGATGAACCTTTTGTTTTCTTCTTGGACCGTCATCCATCTGCATTTTCCCAAAAAATGTATCACCACTGTAGTAATGGAGGCAAAATGAATTTGACATTTCGATGGGTAACAAGATGTGTGTGTGTGTGTGTACCCTTTCAATCCATTACAGCAAATGAAAACAAAGCACCAGTAATGTCCAATGATTACGCCGCCATCATTCCTCATTTTTGCACAGACACACACACACACACACAGTTATCAGCATCGTGCATCCTAACACACTTGCTGCTTCTTGAGTCCAGACGCCTTAGTCACAAATCTCTGAGTCCAGACAGTTTTAGTGGCAAATCAATGAATTCCTTCAAAATGTGGTCGCACGTCGAGGAAAACCTTCCCTCCACTTCCTGAAATTAAACAGCAACCTTCCTGCAATCCTGAAATCTTTATTTTTGATGGTTAATGTGTTTATTTTCCTTAATGTAACCGTAACAGGTTACATTAATTACGGTTACTTAATGTTACGGTTACATTAAGGACATTCAGAGTAAATAATTTGTAACGCCTGTCGAAACCAAAACTGTAACATGTTGTCTTATTAAAAATCTATCTATAAAGACAGTTTCTCTGTCTGTCTGCGGCACCAACATCTCTAGAACCCAGCACTATATAAAGTTGATATTCAGCAGGTTTATTGCTCAGGACCCGAGGACGTGCAGCGTCACATGTGATGTTGTTTGGATGAGCGGTTCTCCAATTGAGCTGTTCTGGTAAAAAGTAGTCCGCGTGACAGGGTACGCTCCAGGCATGGCAGTATATGCTCTGTTCCAGTGCCACAGTCTCAACCTGACCCTATACAGCAAACAAAGCTAGCTCATGAGGACGTGCAGAACTAAATTATGGCAGGCTGCGGCGCACCATAAAGTCCAGCACATTCCAAACAGGCACGCTTTCAATGTACACTGCACTAGTAATTATAATGCAGAAGCGTATTTTAGGTGGAATTAAACTAAAAGCCAGAGATCTTTATGCGCACAGCTATGCTAAGGTACTTTAGCATTAGCTACAGGTTTAATGCTATGCTATGCGGCTAACAAGAGACAGAAAATGAAGTTCATTTTATGTTTTGTTGTTCTTTATATGATGACTAGGGCAGTGCCCGTTCTGTTCGGAAGGTGCCGGACTTTATGGTGTGTGCCATAATTTAGTTCTGCACGTCCTCGTGAGTTAGCTTTGTTTGCTGTATGGGGTTGGGCTCCAGTCCTGTGCCACTGGACTGGAGCATATGCTGCCATGTCCGGAGCGTATCCTGCCGCCACGGACTACTTTTTACCGGCGCAGCACAATTTGAGAACCGCTCATCCAAACAACTTAACATGTGACGCTGCATGTCTTTGTGTCCTGAGCAATAAAACCTGCTGAATTCCAGCTTCATACAGTGCTGGGTTCTAGAGATGTTGATGCCACAGACAGACAAACAGAGATTTCTGCCTTTATAGTTAGATTTATGGGCTTCCTGTTTTGTTTTTTTTTGTAAAATNACAAACAGAGATTTCTGCCTTTATAGTTAGATTTATGGGCTTCCTGTTTTGTTTTTTTTTGTAAAATGTCTTCAATCAAAGCAGATTTATTTTGGCTGAATGATTATCAAAGGTGAGATTTGTGTTTTAGAACTCTTTGCTGCAGATCTTCTGTGTAAAGCTTTGGGAGAGAAGACGAAGTACTCCGTTAAAGTTATAACGTTTATATCATAGGCTAACTTTCTTGATGCTATTTTGGACATTCTCACTGCATATCTTACACGTTTCCTTTTGTTTCACCGCTGCAACAATGTGTTTAATGTCTTATGAGTCCATGTGTGCATGACACAAAAAAAAAATCAATAATCAATCAAATTAAATCTTATATCTTATTGATGTTGCAGCACATTCGCTGCCAAGCAGCTAAAACGTCTGAAATCGGTATTCGCAAAACTTCACGAGAACTTCCAACATGTAAGGGGTTTTGGTTACAGATGGGAAACGTTTAAAGGGCATCGTTATTGTTTAACCTCGTTTTAGCTGCTTGTATTCCGCTTTGATAATTGGCTATAAAAATGTAGCTTTAAACGTGGTGTGGAAATAAAGTGGAGTGTTATTAATACTTAGCCTGAATTATGCATTAAAGAAGCTCCTTCTGAGCCTTTTAAGAACGACTCAGGGCAAATCACCACATTTGCAATGAGTCTTCAGTCGCACAAAACGGTTTTACAGCCTTTGACGAGCTTTGTTCTGAAGTCTTTCTCTCTCTCTCTCTCTCTCTCTCTCTCTCCCCCTCTCTCTTTCTTGTCATGTGACAGTTTTTGCATCACAATTTGGGGATTATTTTGGGGATTTAGAGGATTGAATTTATGACACCCCTCTCATTATACAGAGGGAATTAATGTAGTCAAAAGAGGACAGAAATTTCATATCTGTGTGTGTGTGTGTGTGTGTGTGTGTGTGTGTGTGTGTGACTAGCTCAGCCTGAAAGAGATGAAAACCATTGGGATGTTTGTTTGTTTTTTCTACACCCCTCTAAGTGCCTTTTTGGCACTATAACAACTAATCGCTTCATCATTTCTGTGTTCAACCATTCAGACACATGCAGACGCGTGCGCACACACAGACACACACACACACTTTCAAGAAAATGCAGTATCCTTTAATGTCTGAGTGTGAAAGTAATGGCACTTCAGTTCTCCCATTTTCTCCTTCTTAGCACCGTTATAAAGCTCATGTAAACTAATTAGGCCTCTTAAAGCCGATAACACAGGATTGCTGGCTTGCTCCGTTTTAAAGGGGCATACCGGTGATTTTGCGTGTTTGAGCTCAATAAATACAACCCAGTTTGCTACGTTACTGCCAGCCATTTTCAGAAAATGTACTATTTGAGCGGTAAATATTAGAATTGTTTTTCCTACCTTCCAGAGTTTCGGTTCATTCCAGTGCGCTATAAAAATGAACTTGTAGAGACTTGAATGGTCTTGAGATTAATAATTAATAACAGCCAACAAAATATTGTTCTTATTATTTGTTGAAGTTACTTAATTTAAGTGGTCCAAAGAAAACATATTTCTCTGCCGGGGAATATAGTCCCAGGTGGAGACTGGCTTTCACAGAGAAATTAATTACCAACCAAAAATGTAATTTTAATAAAATAAATATAAATAAAATAAAATAAATAAAAATGTAATTTTCACTTTAAGGCAAAAATGTAATTTTAAGATGTGGGTGTATCGCCCGAATATTAGATTTTGAAAGATGAGGTAATTGGGCAAAAATAACAGGAAATCTAAAATACAGGTTTAGAAAATGGTTCACTAACATTATGTGTAGTACTTATTTGGCTTAAACATGCAAAATCACTGGTATAGTCCTTTAAAATAAATGGTTAACATTTTGGAGACCAGATTGTGATCCCTGTAATTTGAGTTAAGTCCCCACAATATAATGAATACATTAACACACACACATTTAAACTTAACAAGCGGGTTTAGCGTGCACATTGGATTTTGTTTTCCCTTGTCACATTTTAATCCTGGTTCTCTTTTCTTTTTTCCAACAAAGTTTTGCTGAGTAGCACAACGCATTGTCTCAGAGCTCTGCTTCACACACACACACACACACACACACACACAGCTGCAGAGCAAACAGATGCATTGCAGCTGGGGGAGAGTAGATATCCTGCTTAAAGGACCATACCGATGATTTTGCATGTTTGAGCCTAAAAGATGCATTTTACATTACCGACAACCACTTTCCAAAACATAAAACAATATTTTAGTTTTCCTGTTATATTTTTTAACTCCCCTAATCTTTCAAAATCAAATATTCAGGCGATACATCCTTAAAATTCAATGTTTTGCCTGCTAACACTTTTGCACAATTTCAGAAGGCACGGTTGTTTCAATTAGTAAAAGCCGTCTTCTCCTGGGACTATATTCCCTGGCGGAGACATACATTGTTTTCCATCTTGCTGCATGTCAGACCAGTAAAATTAAAGGACCATACCAACCATTTTGCATGTTTGAGCCTAATATATTCAATTTTCATACATGTTATGTTACTGACAATCATTTCCCAAAGGATAAAACTGTATTTCAGCTTTCCTGATATTTTGCAAAATCTCTTAATCTTTCAAAATCAAATATTCAAGTGATACACCCACCTTAAAAATCCATGTTTCTCCTGCTAATAGTTACACAGCCTTATGAAGTCACGGTCCTTTAAATTTTTCCATAAACGCAGGTCTTCTTTTGGGACTATATTCCCCGGTGGAGGCATACATTCACTCCACGCTTTTTATTGAGCTTAAACACTAAAATTACATAACTTCTAAAAAAACCTGAATACACGTCTTGTTGGTGATGATGGATTACCTATCCCAAGAACGTTTCAAGTATCAACAAGTTGATTTTAATAGTGTACCAGAATGAACTGAAACCAATGGAGGTCTGGAAGGTAGGAAAAACATTTTTAATTCACCGTTCCAGTAGTATGCTTTAGAAATGATTGTTTGATTTCATACATGATTACATGTATGAAAATTGAATATATTAGGCTCAAACATGCAAAATGGAAGGTATGGTCCTTTAAGTTACTTCGCCAATAAAACCTAATAGACATAATGTTTGCTGTGATGGATTATTTATCACAGGCGTGTTTCAAGTCTCTACAAGTTGATTTTTCTTGTGTGCTGGAATGAAATGAAGCCTGGAAGGTAGGAAAAACAATTTGAACATTTATCACTAATATTTTGGAAAACGGCTGTCAGAATTGTAATGTGTATACAGATTGTATATATTGGGCTCAAACATGCACAATGGTCCTTTAAGAGACCCTGACACCAAAACTTTCATATTTAGAAACACAATCTGCCACGATTCCAAATCTCCCACAACGAAACAAACATCAGCAAAATACACGAACACGTGGAAATAATGACGCTTTTTTAATCTGTCAAACAGATGGAGAAAAGCTTCATTCTGCAGATTTCCAACAGAATGAGCCAGCAGCATTTCTTTTTATTTATTTATTTTTTTTAAAGTCTGATTGGGCTTTTATTCTGTTCATCAGGACGAAAAAGGCTTTTCTGGAAGAAGTGCGTCACGTTAAAATTTATCATGAGCAAACAGAAGAAAAAAACAAAAAGTGTCACTCTTTCCACTTTGTGATCCAAGCGATCAGACAGATTTGTTGTTACATAAATCATCCGCAATGATGCAATGCAGTTTTTATTCAGAAAATAAAGCACCCTGAGTGTGTGTGTGTGTGTGTGTATGTGAATCAGAATGGATGAGATCTGAAGGGGATACAGGTGCAGAAATGCTTCAAGCTGATGTCTAATTCTCCATCTGGAAGTGACACAGACGCCACACTCCAAAAAAACAAAAAACAAAATAAATAAATTAAATAAATAAATAAAAGACAAGCGCTGGCAGAGCGAAACAAAAAAAATTAAATAAATAAAGCTTGATGGATCTAACTGCCAGTTTGCCCAACAGATACGAAGACGAGACAATAACGTAACATCCAAATGCTACCAGCTGGATAACGTAACATGCGGCAGCAGGAACGGGGGTGGAATGTTTAAGTGAACTTAAGACAGAAGCTGTGGGAATTTGTAGACCAACTTTAATTAAAGAAGTGCTGAAAATCTGACAAATAGATCAATTTGGTTGCAAGAGAAGGGAATGAAAGCTTTTATGTGATCAGGATTTTTGTTGGATGCTTTGTAAAGCAGATTGGACGTCTTGCTCAAAATCCGGCTTGCTGTTTAGTTTTAGTCCAAAGGACCGTACCAGCCACTTTGCATGTTTCAGCCTAATATATTCAGTTTTCATACACGTAACGTTACTGACAATCATTTCCCAAAGCATATTACTGGAACGGTGAATTAAAAATGTTTTTCCTACCTTCCAGACCTCCATTGGTTTCAGTTCATTCTGCTATTAAAATCAACTAAATCAACTTGTTGATACTTGAAACGTTCTTGGGATAGGTAATCCATCATCACCAACAAGACGTTGTTTTTAGAAGTTATGTAATTTTAGCATTTAAGTTCAATAAATGTATGCCTCCACCAGGGAATATAGTCCCAAAAGAAGACCTGCGTTTATGGAAAAATTTAAAGGACCGTGACTTCATAAGGCTGTGTAACTATTAGCAGGAGAAACATGGATTTTTAAGGTGGGTGTATCACTTGAATATTTGATTTTGAAAGATTAAGAGATTTTGCAAAATATCAGGAAAGCTGAAATACAGTTTTATCCTTTGAGAAATGATTGTCAGTAATGTAACATGTATGAAAATTGAATATTTTAGACGCCCAGATTCAGAAACAGCACATTAACATCTGTAATTCCTGTTCTAAATGATTCTCAGGATCTCATTTTAATTCTTCCTTTTAACTGTTATGATTCAACTTTATGTTAAATGTAGTTCAGCTCCGATTGAATTCTGTAGTTTTTAGCTGTGATTTATTGCTAATTAGCATTTTTAATGAGTCTCAAGATATATATGTGCAATGAGTGACTGTTGTGTGTTTGTTACAAGCACACTGAGACTAATTCCTACCAACTGAGTTGACATGGCAATAAAGCATTGTATTGTGAGCATAAAAACAGAAACAGGCCTGTAACAAATGTTAACTTTATGAAACTAAAGGTCAGACGTGTTGATTCAGCTATATTCTCATTTCTGAGTCTGCTGGTGTGTTATTGGA
This sequence comes from Lucifuga dentata, assembly GCA_014773175.1. Taxonomy (NCBI): domain Eukaryota; kingdom Metazoa; phylum Chordata; class Actinopteri; order Ophidiiformes; family Bythitidae; genus Lucifuga; species Lucifuga dentata. The sequence goes on along the minus strand of VXCM01009505.1, from coordinate 22,861 downwards.
CCACAGGAAGAAGTCACCATGTCACCAAGCATCCAGCATCGCAAATTTGCAGGGACATAAATACCTGGTAAGGATGCGAATATTCAAGAGGATGCACAAATTAAATTTGCTTATTCCTAGCATTATCGGAGCCTGATGCTGCAATCCGTTGTACTCGGAACATATGCTGTGTTCCAGATAACTCAGAACTCCAAATTTTCCAACCTCCGACTTGGAAAAAAGCGCTTGAACAGCACTTGAATCCAGCTCTCCAACTCAGGACTTTATCCAAGGAGCAGTTGCTCTGATGTAGAACATAAATACAATCATGCAATAAACGATCCACAAACACAAAATTCTCAAAATGACAATAGAGTTAAGTCTTTAGAAAAAAAAGGCAGTTAAATGCAATAAATGCAATAACAAAATATTCAATCATTCATAATCCTCAAGTGCTCAGTAGAGGGATGTGTGTAACTGAGTGGATACAGAAAATGTATGAATTTTCCCTTCATATTGTAAATAATTAAAAAATCAGACCAAAACACCAGATTTTACCTTCACAGACGTGCTGTAAAATCCCATCCAATTTGGCTGGCTTCTCTCCAGCTTTTCACAGACGAGCGCTAAAACACACTCACTCATTAGCATCCGGCTCTCATTCTCAAGTTTGTACTTCATTTGTGGTCGAAACGCCTCAGGCTGCATTTTAAGCCCATGTTTTCATATTCAGCAACTTCATTATACTTTCATTTCACACAGTGAGGTGATTCACAGGGCATGAGTGCTCGTGTACCGGTTTACCGGTTCGGAGAGCTGAGTGTTTTTCCGGTGAGCTGGGAATCTCCCGAGGCTCAGAGATTCTGTGCAGCTACGTGAACTAGTCTGTATAAACAACTTACTGGAACCAAAAAACGGAAATGTTGAATTACGGTGCAGTAGGTTACACAATTGTATCTAAATCATGGAGCTTAAAGGACCATACTTGTGATTTTGCATGCTTAAGCCCAATAAATACCTCTTGCTTATATGCTATACTGAAAGCCAGTTTCTAAAACAGAAAATCCTACTGTAGTTTTCCTGTTAATTTGCAGAAGCCTTCATCTTTCAAAAGCAAATGTTCAGGTGATGCATCCACCTTAAAATTCAATGTTTTGCCTGCTAACATGTAAGTTCAAATGTACCATATATACTTAAGTATAAGCCAAGTATTTTTTTTTTTTTTTTTTTTTTNATTCAGATTTGATCCCAGAGAAGGAAATTTCCAGGGGTGTAAATACTACCCATTACCACTACCCATGGAAAATAGTTTAAATCATACCTTAGAATGAGATATTTCCTGACTAAACATCTTATTCAGCACATTTTGCAGCGGCCAGTAAGCTCTGCTGTGATTGGACAGTTACGGTAATCAGCTGCTGAAATAAATATCATGTTTACCGGTACGTGAATTATTTTCAGAAAATCAGAGGAATACTATGACAATACCCAGAAAAACAGGTAATTTGCTAAACAGATAAATTGATGGAACAACATCAGAGGGTCGGCTTATATATGAGTATATACGGTAGAAAGGAAAGTCATTTTTAATTTCTTAGTAAAAGCCGTCTTCTCCTGGGACTATATTCCCTGGCGGAGACACACATTATCTTCTGTGCAGCTTGGTGTTGGATCAGTGAAATAAAGTTTTCCTAAAACTGATAAAATTTGATAAAAATTGTGTGAGGCTGTATTACTTTTCTCAAAAGTGTTTCAAGTCTCTACAAGTTGATTTTAATAGCATAATTTTGACACATTGGATGAATGAAATGTTATCTTTATAGTTGCGGCTGCTTTGACTGCTGGTTTGTATTTAGCAGCGTTCAAATGATTTTGTTAGCGTAACAAAATGACAAAGTCATAAAGTTCGCAATAATGTCTCTGCACAACCTATTATGTTTATGTTTGCTATGCGCTCTTGAAGAATGACCCGGAAGTATATGGGTCACATTTTTGCATCATAACTCAAATGTTTTATGAGATTGTTATTAATCGTTATTTCTTTCCTCCCGCTGAACTTTTTTCCTCCTCCCATATTCCTCAACGGCTCCGTAGTACTGAGCTCCTTTAGTAAAAATCTTTATAAATTAAATTATTAAATTTTAAATTTTAATTTTAAATTATTATATATATGTGCAGTTACTTCCACTGATATCATTCTGGAAATTCTCTCTCAGGAAAACATCCGTGATACACTCGAGATAGGGAACGATAAAACCAGAAGCAGAATCATTTTCGGGCAACTTGTACATAGATAATTTTTGAAAAGTCATATGCAAGTCACTGCATGTATATGCAAATTAGCTGATGAAGTCACTTAGCGACTTCTGCATCAGGCCTTTGTGATTTTCCATGGAAAAGATTTGGCAACACCGGTTTTTCTTCTTGCTAATCCAGATTTTGCAGACTGATGTAAAATCCTGGAATGATCATGTCTTGTATCTGTTTAGTTTTGTAGCCGGAGGTATTTTTAGCTCTGTTTAACACCAGCTTTGGAGGACATAATGTTCCAAGACATAAACTGGTTTGTCAGCATATTAGAATAAAAATGGCAAGGACTGTAATTGAGATAATTCTTCCCCGCTGGCAGAATTCCCTCTGGTCACACACACCAACCAAACGAACGGAAACACTGACAAACAGCACGCACATGGACAAAATCCAGGTTATAAAGCAGATTTATTTCCTCTATAGGCGGAATGTCGATGCTGCATATCTGTCTATCCGCAGCGCTCCCGCTTTCTGTCAGGCGGCATCGGGATCGAGGGGGTCAGGCTGTAAATCCGGAGAGAGGCGGGAAAGGAAAACAAGATGAGGAGCGAGACATGAAGCGTGAACGGAGGCAGAAAAATAAGAATGGATGAGAAAGAGAGAGAAACGAGGCTGTAGGGAAGGAGATGCAGGGAGGATGAGGAGGAAGAGAGGGAAAATGAGGGAAAACTATATATTTTACTTGTGTTTTTGTATTTGGGGAAAAAAAAATGGAACTCAAGTAAATTCAGCTGTAAAAAAAATTCAGATTTTCTGGTGTGGTGTGAAGAACAATCAATCACGATTCAAATCAATCGGTTGCCGTTAAAGCCTATAAAGTTAATAAAGGGGAATGTTGTTATTCCGACAACAACAACAAAAAAAAAAAGAAAATTGACTTTGTGGAATCAAATCAAATCCCAGTTCCAGTGNCAACAACAACAAAAAAAAAAAGAAAATTGACTTTGTGGAATCAAATCAAATCCCAGTTCCAGTGCCATTAGATTCCAAAAGGCACTTATTGCTTCTTTTGTATGACTTTATCTCGAAACCCATTCATACAGTCACATCGTTTCCGAGAAATCTGACAAAAAGCCGGGCTGCAGGCCAGAGAACAATTCATTCCTTTTTTTGGGCTTGTTCCAGGAATTTTGAAAGAATTTATTTTCTCCCACGATTGTTCCTGAGCATATTTAGATGCAGATGGACCCAGATTACGAAGAATAAATTCAGAGGATTGTGCAGCTTTTGGCAGAGATACGAACTTCATAAAAACCCCCGTCTTCGATAATTGTTACGAAAAGTAGTTCCGGCTAATTAAAAATTCCGAGAGAGAGACAGAGAGAAAGAGAGAAATGAATCTTCCTTCGTTATCCGGTGCATCTGGAAGCTGATAGGCCTGGGAAAGGTTAATTTGATTTAGTCGGGCTGTATTCATTACAGAAAGCCATAAAAAATGATTCATAACCATTTTGCTGATGTGTCTGCGGTTCATGCTAATAATATGTTTGATATGAACAAAGGAGAGAAAATGAAGAAAGATGAAGAAGAGAGTGGGGGAGAAAAGACAAGGAGACTGATTCAACATGTCTGATCTTCTGATGTTTCGTTAAATGATGTAAAATAGAAATATATTCTCTGTACATTCAGAAAAATGGGAAAAGATGCAGATTATTCTGGAATACTGGAATATAAACCATGGCAAATAAGTGTGTTTACGTGCTTTGATTTTCATCCGATCAATATCATATAAATCCTGTAATCCAGATCAAATTTGACACAAATCGACATCGACTTGCTCCACTTAAAGGACCAAACTGTGATTTTGCATGTTCAAGCCCAATAAATACTACCTGAATGTTACATTACTGACAAATGTTTTCCAAAACATTAAACAGTATTTTAGTTTTCCTGTTATTTTGCCAAATCCTCTAATCTTTCAAACTCAAACCACTTTAATCCACCTTAAAATTTCACCTCAAAATCCATCTTAAAGTTTAATGTTTCACCTGCTAATATTTATGTTCGAACACAGAAGGGACGATTTTTTAAAATTTCTCAGTAAAAACTGTCTTCCCTTGGGACTACGTTCCATGGCGGAGGCATACATTTTCTTCCATTTATCTCCTTGTTGGAGCAGTTAAATAAAGTTACTTTGACAAAAAAAAAAAAAAAAAAAAGTTGTGTTATATTATTTACCTAAAACATGTTTCAAGTCTTTATAAATTGATTTTTATATCAGATTACAAATAACTAAAATCAACAGCAGTCTGGAACGTAGGAAAAACTATTTTTAATATTTACCGCTCCAACAGTATGTTTTTGAAAATTAATGGTTGGCAGTGATGTAGTGTGTATGCAGGTTGGGCTCAAACATGCAAAAAAAACCAAAAAAACAAAAAATCACCTGTATGCTCCTTTAACACAGCCTGAAGCCTCTTTTAAAACACAACACAGTCCTCACATTCCCACGTTCACCCCGATTTGAGGAAAGATAAGTGACATACGCCAAGAATTTTTTTCGTAACACCTCATACTCGCTAGCAGCCATCGTTTCCTGCCAAGAGATGTCACGGCGCCTAAAAATATGCTGTCGCTGGAGTGTGTGTGTGTGTGTGTGTGTGTGACGAGATGGAAACCTGCGAGCGAAGAGAACAAGCCAAGCAAAGGTGAGGGTGAACCTGTAATGATGCTGGCTGCCGCTCAACGCCAAAAGTCTTCTCTGTTTCACGCCTTCATCGATTTATGCGTTGTTCATGTCGCCACGTTTGCAGCTTCCTCCATGTTTTTGAGATCAGAATACACACGTTTGCTTTTCACGATGCATAAAAAAATCAACATTGGAGTTGGAGTGTTGAGGCGGTTGGTGCGTATTTGCCTGTTTAGCAAACAGCGTTTTTCAAAATGCGTACGGGATTCTGAGATGTTTTGGTCACATGGTACAGGGATAACAATGACGCAATTCAGATATTTTTTTTGCTCACATACATTTTAAACATGTAAGACAGTAAAGAAGCATGTGGAATCGGATATTTTCACAACATGTCTGGATTTGTCTGTCATCTAAACGCACGGATTGGAATTTCCTCGCCATTCCGGCTCGCACGTCACACCAATCCCAACAATCCCGAGTCCTTCATCCAATTTGCGCCCAATATGGCGTTTTGTCTCCTTCCATCTCGGAAACTAAACTTGTTTTTGCGCACGTGGATTGTTTGATGTTGAAACTTTTTAATCACGTGCATCTGATTTGGGCGAATATAATATTTACCCAAGTTTAAGTTTTTAAAAGTTTGTGCAAACTGGTTCAGTGTGTAAAATGAATCCAAGAACAAACAAGCAGAATCATCCGATCTTTGCATGTTAATGTTAACAAATTTGTGATATACATACACAAGATCCACGATAAACCATCATCATCATCATCATCATCAAAGCTCACTAATTGGTGCACGACATGCCAAATCTTGCATCTCTGCAGACAGCGATGCAAAACTAATGTAAAATATTTTTCTGCAAATCACGACGTCAAGAATTTAGGAAGTTAAAAAGTATATATATCTATATATATTATAATATTTTATTTTCTAGACACCTAATGTTTTTTTTTTTTGGATCATTTTAANATATATATTATAATATTTTATTTTCTAGACACCTAATGTTTTTTTTTTTTGGATCATTTTAAGAACTAAGATTACCATAAACCAACTGGTAAACCAGCAAGCAAATTCATTAAATTAATTTTCAAAGATTTTCACTGTATTCAGTCTTTAAAGGACCATACCAGTGATTTTGCGTGTTTGAATCCAATATGTACAACCTTCATACACATTATATTAACAACCATTTTCTAGAATATATTAATAGAGCGGATACAAGCACAAGATCACGGAAACAAGCGGTGGAAATGAGGTTCTTCCGTAGGGTGTCTGGGCTCACTCTCAGGAACGGGGTGAGAAGCTCGGACATCTGGGAGGGACTCAGAGTAGAGCCGCTGCTCCTCCGCATTGAAAGGAGTCAGTTGAGGTGGTTTGGGCACCTAGTAAGGATGTCCCCTGGGCGCCTCCCTAGGGAGGTCTTCCAGGCACGTCCAACTGGGAAGAGGCCCCGGGGGAGACCCAGGACACACTGGAGGGATTACATCTCCCGGCTGGCCTGGGAACTCCTCGGAGCCCCCCAGGAGGAGTTAGAGGGCCTGGCCGGGGACAGGAAGTATGGGCTGATCTGCTTAGTCTGCTGCCACCGCGACCCGGACCCGGATAAGCGGACGATGATGGATGGATGGATGGATGGAATGGATGGATATCAATAGAGTGATAAATATTAGAATTGTTTTTCCTACCTTCCAGATTGACTTTGGTTTCAGTTCGTTCCAACACGCTATAAAAAATAACTTTTGTAGATTTGAAACATGCCCGAGATAAGTAAACAAGGCATCTATTGAATTTTTTTGTTGAAGTAACTTTATGTAACGGCTGGATGCAAGAAAATGTTAGATCGCCAGAGAATATAGTCCCAGGAGAAGACAGCTTTTACCATGCCTTCTCCATTGGGACATTTGTGTTAGCAGGTGAAACATTGAATTTTAATGTGAGTGTATCAAATTTCATATTGTGTGTGTATACTATTTGATTTTGAAAGATTAAGGAATTTGGCAAAAAAGAAAAAGCACGAAACTAAAATACAGTTTTATGTTTTGGAAAATGGTCATTGGCAACATAAGTATTATTTATCAGGCTTAAACATGCAAATTTGCCAGTATGGTCCTTTAATGAACTCTCCCAGTAATCCATCATGGTGGAATGGTCATGTAATCTGATTTTCACATTAGACTTGGTACAAAAAAAAACAAAAAAACATCTCAAAATCTTATGAATTAAAAGGAGAAAAAGAAGAAAAATATCATGCCACAAATAACATTTCACATTTTTGAGGTCAAAAGTCATAAAAGATCATAAAGTCGTGCAACTTAATATTTTCAGTGCAATAAAGCCGACATGCACCATGAAATATTCAGAGAACAATAAAACGCTCAGTCAGCTTAACGGTGTGTCGGCTCCAGCAGGTGAGGAGGAAACATTGGAGGCGAGGAGGAGGACAGGTTAAAGGAGGACAGACGGACATGAACAACGAGGAGGAGATATTAAATTAGGAGGAATCGAACGGGAGGAGGAATGAAGCGAGATGAAAGACGAGCAGCAGATGAGAGGGAGGGATGGAGGAGGAACGGAGAAAGATCGAACCTGGGAGCGTCCAGAGTCGTTTTGAATGTTATTTTTCCGACTTTGCTGTTTTATTGACTTTTTTTTTTCTTCATTTGCCTCATGAAAAGATGCACTGCAAAAAAAAAAAAAAAAAAAAAAAAAATCCAATATTGGACAGGAAGACAAATATTTTGGCTTGTGAAAATCAAACATTTTCTGCTGAGCCTGCCCAAACTTTATATTTTTCTAGAAGATTTGTAATTCTCTTAATTCCAGAAAAAGTCTTTGAAAAAAAAAAAAAACAGAATAAATTGTAGAAGTAAATCTTTTTAAAGTTGTTTAAAAAAATCTAAAATAAATAAATAATTTGAGAACATTCTAGGAACAAACAGGAAGAAGAAAGAGGAAAAAGGGAGAAAAAATCAAAAAAAAAAAGTCTCAAAAAAAGATGAAATTCCAGAAGAAAATGCCCTGCTTCTAGAAAAAGTTTTTAAATTAAAAATTATTCTTTGTGTCATTCTACAAAATTCTTCCATCCTTCTTCGTCATCCATTTTCGATACCTGCTTATCCTGTGCAGGATTTTTAAATTTTTTTTTATCACGTAATCCGTTTTTGAGTCCTTCATATTTGCTCTTTAAACAACAAGCGAGGCTTCGAATTTATTTACACATTTATTTGCTGTGTGGTACTTTTTTTTTTTTAAACGATAAGTGAAATTCGAATCAAATGAAAAGGTAAAAATGACATAAAATGGGTTCAAACAGGGAAACAAAGCAGTGCATTAAACCTTGTGTTTAAAAAAAACAATAAAAAAACAGATAACAATGCCTCAACTCAGCTCGAAAATCCTGAAACCAAACATTTATTGGGACAAGCGGAAATCTTGGAAATGCTTCACCTTTTTAATTTCCCACATGATGCAATCTGGAAAGCCTCTCAGATAACAGCAGATCTCTTTTTAATTAAAGTTTAGGGGGAGAACAATGCGTCTCGGAGCTCCATTTTGGCATTTTTAAAGCCACAATGATTGGAAAGTCACCTGAAGAAGAAAAAAAAAAGCTTTATGTTCACTTTACAAACTTTTCTCAACTGGAGCCTTTGAGGGACAAATGCCTTGCTCAAAGGTCCTGTACCATATGGAGCTCTGCATACGACATCCGGAGAAAAAAATGGATATGGTTGTCACATATTAACGAATTAGTTCCCATGCTTTATTTATACATGTGCATGACTTATTATTAGTTCTCTGATTTTGGTTAAATTATGGCCACAGTTTACCAATTACTTCCCTCATTTTGGTTAAATTATGGCTCAGTTTACCAATTAGTTCCTTCATTTTGGTTAAATCGTGGCCATGTTTTGCCAATTTTTTCCCTCATTTTGGTTAAATCATGGCTCAGTTTACCAATTAGTTCCCTCATTTTGGTTAAATTATGGCTCAGTTTACCAATTAGTTCCCTCATTTTGGTTAAATCATGGCCAGGGTTTTGCCAATTTGTTCCCTTATTTTGGTTAAATTATGACCACAGTTTACCAATTAGTTCCCTCGTGGTTAAATTGTGGCCATGTTTTACCAATTTGCTCCCTTGTTTTAATTCAATCGTGGCCATCAGTAGAGCAAGATAATAAAAAAAAATGAATGAAGTGATAAAACATGGCCACGATTGAACGAAAAGTAGGTAAGAAATAATAAAACATGCGTACGTATTAATAAAGCGTGGGTACGAAGTCATAACACGTGGCCACAATATCCACTTTTTTCTCTGGATGTCATACTCTTTAGTACCAGATGATGCTGAGGGAGGGAAAAGTTTCATACTTTTTGAAGAAACTCTCATTTTGTACATACACATATTTGCATTTCATGTTAGCTTTTACAGTGTATTAGCCCTTTTTCCAGCTTGACATCTTTGTCTTCCTGAGTTTCTACCAACAGTCTTCCTCTCTGTTACTTTCTGTTTTCCTCAAAAGGCCAAGGACAGACATCCAAACCATAGTCTTTGCTCTCTCTCTCTCTCTCTCTCTCTCTCTCTTCGTCACACTATTTCCTCTAGGTGTAAAGGCAGAATATGGAATGTCATCGCCTGCTTAGAAATGATCTTAGAAACGATTCTCTGCTCGCCCTGACGATGTTTCGCCTGCTCATATCCATGTGTGCATTGACCTTTATATGTTATTCTATCTTGTTCTGTGTGTGTGTGTGCGCGCATGTGTGTGGATGTGTGGGTGTATTTATTTCATGTCCATTCCAAAGATAAATGATCTATTCTTTGATTCTTACAGTACATCACTATAAACAATACAACACACACACACTCAATTATAAATTTAGTGTGTTGTGTGTGTGTGTGTGTGTGTGGATAGGTGTATTCATTTCCTGTCCATTCGAAAGATAAATGATCTATTCTTTGATTCTTAGAGTACATCACTATAAATATAAAGGATAAGGTGTGNGTGTGTGTGTGTGTGTGTGTGTGTGTGTGTGTGTGTGTGTGTGTGTGTGTGTGTGCGTGCGTGTGCGCGCTTATCAACCTTGACTGGAACCCTTAATGGTTGGTCAGGCTTCACCGGGAAATAATAAGCAATAAATGTAAATGATCTCCGCGTGCAAACTGTGATTTATAATATTATATTTCATGTGTGTGAGCATGAACATGTATGTAGCATGTCTGTTAAGACTAATGAATTATTGTGTGTGCGTAATAATGTATGTGCGTGTCCGTATTCAGGTGCACAGTGCACATGGTTAATATGTTCTTGCATATAAATTATGAAATTACTGGTTTCAAAATGACAGTAAAAAATATATTTTTCCAGTTGTTTATGCTAATATACCAAATTTAAAGGGTAATACCGGTGGTTTTACATGTTTGAGCTCTCTCTCTCTCTCTCTCTCCCCCAATCTCTTTCTTTCTCTCTCTCTCTCTCTCTCTCTCTCTCTCCTTCCAATCTCTCTCTCTCACTCACACACACACACACACACACTCTTCCCTTTATCCTGTTTCGGCTCAGTTCACTAATCCTCTCACACAAATCTTCCCCAGATAGAGTTTGCAATCGGTTCCATCTGCCCCCCCAACACACTCCTTCATAAGATGTCCCACACTCGCACGCACGCATGCACACACACACACACACACCTCCATTTTATAAGGCATCCTTTCAGTGATGCCTTTATTTAGACATTAAATAATTATTTAAGATTTGTCATTTAAAAGGAAGTGAGAGCTTTCAGAATTTGAATTGTTTTTCTGATCTAGCAAAATTAAAATCCCTCGGTGATTGATTTGCAGTTTGACAACATAGCACATGGCAATATAAAATTAGTATTTTTGAAGAACCTGGTTTACAGTATGTCTGTAGAAATAATTTACGAGCTAAAATTAATACAGTCAAAAGTAAGCTTCTTTTTGCATTTGAAGAAAAATGGTC
>VXCM01009505.1:0-11867 GCA_014773175.1 Lucifuga dentata | reverse complement strand
CCCCCCCCAAAAAAAAGCCTCCTTTCTGACCCTCTAAACTTTATCCTTAAACGCGCGTCGTCCTTTGCGCTAATTGAATTTCCTGTTCAGTTGGCACGTGGCTGAGGTAACGACGACGTACGACAGCTTCATTTATAAAAAGATGTTAGCGCAGGATTAACTTCAGCTTACCATTTAAAGGACCATACCGGCGATTTTTGTGCGTTTGAGCCCCATATGTACAACCTGCACACACGTGACGTTAACAAAAACCGTTTCTCAAAATGTACTACTGGAGCGGTAAATTTTAGAATTGTTTTTCCTACCTTCCACAACTTCTACTGGTTTCAGTTCATTCCAGTATGCTGTAAAAAATTAACTTGTAGAGACTTGAAACACGCTTGTGACACGTAATTCTCTAAAGGTTTGTGGGGTTTTTTTTCTGAGAAACTAAATCTATTTACTGCTTCAGTCCTACTGTATCTTGGAAATGTGTGTGTGTGTGTGTGTGTGTGTGTGTGTGTGTGTGAAATCCAAACCACTTTCAGTAAATCTCTGGCTTTAAGTTCTCTCTCTCTCTCTCTGAGGTCATATATCTTTCTGTCCATTTCCAAATGTCAGCTAATTCCATTACGGCGAAGCCAACAGAGAGACGTTAACACACACACACACACACACACACACACACACACACACGTGCGCACACACGCATACACACACACACACCTAAAGACGATCTAGAGAGAGAAAAAGCAGCTTTGGAGACAGTCAGTCAGTCTCAGAGACGAATACAAAGACGGATAAAAGAGGAAAAAGACAAAAGCGTAATCCAAAATTACAGTGGCGACACGAGCGGCCGGCGTGATATTTATTAAGCCATAAAACAATGTTTCAACCAGCTGGTCGGCAATCAACTTCCTGGACAACCGCTGTGATCTGCCCGTGGCCAAACAGACCATAATTTCAGCTCTGGGAGGTTGCCACAACAACAGCAGCATTCCCCAACAGCTCTTGATTTTTGAGTGTTCTCATGCATTCTGGCCTCATAAAGGAGAAACTGAAGGCGTCGGCTGTTTGTTTTGTATTCGTAGGACGCCGTGGCGTTTACGAGGGATGGGTTGATGCATTTTCTTTGTTCTGGACGGCTCTTCACTTTATGAATGCTTGACTGTCCGGGAGGCGTACGCCATTCCAGCATTCCAAATGTTCGCGCACACATCTCTTGTTTTCTAGTGGAATTAACGAGATGTCGCCATCATAATATGGATTATCATGGGTCCGTATTATAGGCGGTGACGTGTGTGAAAAAAACACAAAAAACAAAAACAACAACAAAAAAAAGAGGTCATGGCCATGAGTTACTTCATGCAAACGAGATAAGATCCCGTGGTCACGACTTACTAATGCGTGGGAAAAAGATAATAAAATCGTGGCCTCCAGATACTTAAAACGTGACCACGGGATGTTGTCGCGTTTGCACATAGTAACTCATAGCCATGCGTTTTATTTATTTTGTTTTTGTTGTTTTTTGTTTTCTTTCTTCTGCTGCATGGGATCAAGATACTCAAAGCGTAGCCACGATTTATTAATGCGTGGGAACGATTTAATTACATGAGAAGACTTAGGATAGCGAGCTGCACCTACAAATTGATTGCTCACTTGTTCGGAACTTTATGGTAACTAGGGATGAGCGAGTACACCATTATCCATATCTGTAACCGTATCCTTTAAACCACTAAATTATTCGTATCCATGCTCGGGTAGGCAGGTTTAACATGGAAGTGGGCGGGGTTTAACCTGGAGAGTTCATGCTGTGTTCGACAGACCTCGGAACTCAGATTTTTCTGACTTCCTACTTGGAAAAATGCATTGGAACGGCATTTGAAGTCGGAGCTCTGACTGGGAAACTCGGACCAAAATTATCTACCCCAACTTGACGAGTATGACGTCACTCAACATGGCAGCGCCGTGGAAGCGAGCTTTATGAATGGAAATAATCAGTAAACAGCCAAATAAAGTATTTTTTCTTGCGTGACATTGAAATAAAAAAGTCAAAATAAATCGCCATGGTAACTGTCTACAGTGTGTAATAACTGTTTGCCATGTAAGTGTAAATAATTTCATAATATTACTTCTCTGCACAAATGTTTAATACTGTGATTAATATCATTGCAAAACAACACAACCAAACAGTCCTGTAATCTACTTTAGTTAGCATTTATTACGAAATTGATTTAATCTTACAGTATTTACTGGAGTTCAGCCATGCTTTTTTGATTACATTTGGCTGGAATGGTTTGAGGTCGGAAGAAACTTCCGACTGGGAAACATCTAACTTCTGAGGTAGCTGAAACGCAGCCTAAGAATTGCTAGTTAACTCACTAGTTAGCCTAGAAGCTACAAGAAGCTAGTAGAAATGTGTTTCTATCAGTATCTTGTGTGTGAATGTCCACAGTAAATGAATGTGTGTTTGTTTAGCTGTGGACTGAGAAAAATGTTGAGCTGAATCTGAGAATAGCAACTATAGCTAACAGATGCTACTATGCTAAACTATAGCTAACGATGCTACTATGCTAGTGTGGACAGAGTGGCTGTGAGCTGTGTGTAGAGAGTAGCTCTGTGATTGGCTGCCTGGGTGATCACAGAACCATGTGACCCAGCGCTAGTAAGAGCTACCCAGTCAGATTTTTCTTCTTTCAACGAGTACGAGTAGTGACACATTTTACTGGGATGGTACTCGTGCTCGTAAAAAGTGCATTATCCGTAACGGATTTTCATTTCATCTGAGTACTCAGCTCATCCCTAACAGTAACCCACCGTGATCGTGTGCGAGTGTATTTCACTTTGTCACAAGTAAGAGTCTGTTAATTTTCAAAAAATGGCTATTTCATATTTTTTCTTCCATATTTTCTCATGTTTGACCGTGCTCTACAACTTTAAATTTCCATAAATAGTTGATATAACTGGTGTGTTCCAGCACTATAATCACACACATTATGAGTCATTTTTTACTGCAGCATTTTGGAGTAAATGGAGCTCAAAATGACTTCCAGAGACATTTTGGAAGTTACTGGTTAAAAAAAAACCTTTTATGTTATCAGAAAGCTTTGCCTTGATTTTTCTCATTTTCCATTGTGCGATTATTGAATGACCACACTGAAATATCACATATCATTTTTGAAAATTAACGCACACTTGCGCCCCAAAGAAATTGTGAAGTAATGCAACGTGTATGCAGGTAGAATGTATTGGGCTTGAACATGTTAAACTGCCGGTATGGTCCTTTAAAAAGCAAACAAGCTACTGAATTGAGGTTGGGAAAAGTTCGGGATAAAGAAATTCCGAATTTAGTTCCAAACGTCGGGTTTGAAAACACCTCGGTTAACACACACGCACACACACAAACCAATCATTACATAATAGCAAAACGAGCTCACACCGAATGTCTCCAAGTGCGTGATCGAAAAATCGGGCTTGGCTCCTCGCCGTGGTGAGATTTGAGTGCCGTTTAACCGTTGAAGGTGAACTGTCACGTTTACCATACTGCTCCTCATTACATGGATCTCTGCCTCGTTTCCTATCTGCTTCCAACGCCACGTTTCCTCCCAGTGGGCCGAGAAAGGTTGCGGTCTCGCTGAAGGTCGCCCACCGGGTATCCTGCGAGCCTCAGACGAGCAGAACGAGCCCGTAGACGCCGATGTTTGATTAAGATGATTTATTATGGATACACAAACACCCGGAAAATCTGGAATTTGGTTTGGGAGTCGGATGATGTAATAGAGGCAGGAATTTTTTCATTTTCCTCCTAAGGCGTGATTCCTGCTGTTCATAAACATGAGGTCATAATGAGGTACAGTGTGTGTGTGTGTGTGTGTGTGTGAGTGTGTGTGTGTGTGTGTGTGTGTGAGTGTGTGTGTGTGTGTGTGTGTGTGTCAGACATGTTCTTGTCCGGAGTTATGTCTCTTTCTCTCTCTCAACCAAAATACCAAATCTTACCACCATCTCCTCTTCCTCCTCCTCCATTTTGACATCCTCACTGACTCTTTCTCTTTCTTCGCACTCCTCTTCCTCTCCTCTTCCTGCTTCAGCCATCTTCAGCTGCTATGTCGCCATTTTTAGACTTGGCATCCATCGCTCTTTTCCCGGTGTGCTGGGTGATTTCACGCGTTGATGTGTTGTACATACACACACATGTCCATGTACTTGTGCGTGTGTGTGTGTGTGTGTGTGTGTGTGTTGAGTGGAATTGTCAGCGTACGTCTCCATCAACATCTCGTTCTTTTCAGTCGTCCCGTCGCCACTCTTTTCCTTCGCCGCTCTCGTCTCGCCGTCATTCCTCTCGACTGTGCATTTTTTCGACGATGTCAGACTCCTTCCTCTTTCCCAACTTTCCCGACACACCAGCCAAAGCGTTCCTCTCAACCTTCATTCCCAGACATCATTTGTTATTACATTCGGAACATTTAAAAGCCCAAACCAGGCTGGGAATGCTTGTCCGACTTTCCAAGTTGGAATTCTGAGTAGAGGGGGTGTTTTTATTTGGCTTTTCCCGGTCGGAAGCTGGAAATTCTGAATTCTGAGTTTAAAATGAACACAGCATAATACCTAGAGAATTAGGTATGTGGCATAGATGTCTGTGCACTCTGTGTGTGTGTGTGTGTGTGTGTGTGTGTGTGCTAGGCGGACATCTCAGGCATCAGACGCGTCCTTGCCTGCAGTTCACAGTTAATCATGAATCTTAATGAGTTTTTGAAAAACACACTCAAACACACACACACACACACANCACACACATACACACACACACACCCACCCTCAGGGTCATGACTGCCTGTGAATGACTTGAATACATGCGCTGCTGTGACACACAGGTTGTTGAAAACCTAAAGTGTGTGAGCAACATGAGGCCTGAGGGAGACATCATCTCTCTCTCTCTCTCTCTCTCTCTCTCTCTCTTTTTCACACACGCACACACACACAGGCTTCCTATGTCTGTCTCTCAAGTGTCACCTCACATCAGATTGTCCAATACACCGAGGGCTTCATAAAGATCTAATGCTCTCTCTCTCTCTCTCTCTCTCTCTCTCCCCATCTCTCTCTCTCATCTCTCTCTCTCTCTCATCTCTCTCTCTCCCATCTCTCTCCCATCTCTCTCTCTCTCCCATCTCTCTTTTCTTTCTCTCTCTCTCTTTCCCATCTCTCTCTCTCTCTCTCTCTCCCTCCCTCCCCGAACGTCGGGTATCGATTTTAAAGCCCGCGTGACACTTTGTCGAAGAAGAAGATGCTCATTAGCTTTTGCTCGACCACATTGTCAGGCTAATAAACGAAGGCTCCACGAAAGTCCCATAAAGTCCCCTTGTCTCTCTCTCTCTCTCTCTCTCCCTCCCCCTTTTTTATTTCCCTCCATCTCTCTCTCTCCCTCCTCTCCGTCTATTATCCCTTAGGTCATTTTACAGCAGAGCTACTCTGGACGTTATTACACACCAGGGGTTCCATTAAACTCAGACGCCAGACCAAATTGTACAGCTGGAATCACATTCTCCTCCACGTCTCTTGCTCGCCGCTGTCCGGCGATAAAGAAATCAAATGCCTCGAAAGCCGCCAGGTGCGATTTGGAGTGACAACAAAAGGGAAAAAATTCAATCTAAAAATCCAATTTAGCCACGTGGAGAAAAGTAAGAAAGGAAATGCTTCAAAATATATAATACCTCCAGTACCAAGAAATATAAGAGTTAAAGGAGCATACAGGCGATTTAGCAGGTTTGAGCCCAATATACAACGCTACTGACAACCATTTCTCAAACCATACTGCTTAACAGTACATTTTAGAATTGTTTTTCCTGCCTTCCAGACTGCTACTGGTTTTAGTTCATTCCAATACACTATTAAAATCAACTCGCAGAAACTTGGAATGTGCTTGAGTTAAATAATCCATCACAGCGAACACGTCTGTTACATGTTTTGTTGAAGTAATTTTATTTAAACACGGAGCTGCATGGAAGACGATGTACGTCTCCGCTGGGAAATAGAGTTTCAGGAGAAGATGGCTTTTTCAGATAAATGAAAAACAATCGTCCTCTGCACATTCGGCTGCACGTGTTCAAAGGTCAAAGGTCAAAGAAATCTTTATTGTTCCCAAGGGGCAAGGCGAATCGTTGAATTTTGTGTGTGTGTGTGTGTGTGTGTGTGTGTGTGTGTGTGTGTGTGTGTGTATGTGTGTATCACCTGAACATTTGATTTTGACAGATGAGGGGATTTGGCAAAGTAACAGGAAAACTAAAATATGGTTTTATGTTATGGAAATTGTCAGTCATGTAACTAGTATGTGGGTAGTGTTTATTGGGCTTGAACATGCAAAATCCCCGGTATGCTCCTTTAACACTTGCACACATGAGTCGTTTTCCATCCATTCCTACATACGTCGGTCGTTAGAGACACGTAACTTACGCAACACAAATTGAGCACAAAGTGAAATATTTTTGCTTGTAAACTTTTCAGAACATTGTATGAACAATAACAAACCCACAAAAAAAAACAAACAAACAAAAAAAAAACAACATTTTTTTGCCGTATTATATTTTTAAATGACTTATAGATCCCGTCATCAAAGCCGGTGCATCACAGTGATGCTGCTCTGCATGAAGCTCTGACAGGGCGCTGCAGCGTCTGTCTGTAGCAGTAAGCTAGCAGCATAGTTAAAGCAGCAGCTTCTTCTGCTAGTTTCAGCGTTTGTTCATCATATCAGTGATACTACAGCGCCACCTAAGGACCAAAGCTGAAAACACNAAAAAAAAAAAAAAGTGACACTATTACATACCTCGGATCCGTAGCGACCCTATACACTTTTAAAGGAAAAATATTATTACAGGTAGTCTCCAGGTTACGAACGTCTGACTTACGAACAATCCATATTTACGAACCGACCGCCATAAAGCCTATTAAATTAAAAATTCGAGTTACATACAATGATTCATAATAACAAATGGCGCACTACTTTACGACGCACGTCAAAATATTGTGCGTCGTCAGCGGTTCAGCAGTATTATTATGTTTAAGGTGCTTTGGTATATCTGGAAGTGTTTCTTAATGTTTCTTATGCATAGAAAGGTAAAATATATACTATACTGATGCTAGCTACACACCGTACATAACTATTCTGACTTCCATACAAATCCGACTTAAATGACGTAGGAGCGGAACTCGTTCGTAACCCGGGGCCTGCCTGTATATTATTTTCAGAATTTTTTTTTTTCAGTCATTCAATATTCAATACTGTACAACATACGACACACACAAATTACAGTTTGTTACCATATTTCACAGAGACGTATCCCACATTTCCTCTGTGACTGAAAAGGAGCAGCCTGAAGATATTTAAAGCCGACCCTTCTCATGTATCATGTTGTTTAGGAATAAAAAACTTCTGATCTCTAATTCATTGTGCCACAATAAATAAAGAAAATACTACATTTACATATACATTTTCACATACATACATACACAATCATGATTTCAAGATCAATCACTCATAGAATTTCTTTGTATTTCTGACAATTTTGACAACTTGAAACCATAAAACTTTTAAAAACAACGAGTTTCAGGAATACTAGGGGGTTGAGGGCTTAATTTAAAAAAAAAATGAATGAATTAAATTGTATAATATGGTCCTGGGTTGCTAAAGACCTGTCCTATGCATTTATTGCAGCATTTTGTCATGTTGCTGTTTTATGACTGTATTATAGTAATTACTCTCTCTCTCTGATTTGCTGCACGTTTTTTACCATCCCACTAAAACGCTGATTCAGCAAAGCGTCATAAAGCTTTAACATTCTGCTTTACCTTTAACCTCATATGAAATATTCATGACACGTTACTGGCAACACGGAGTGTTATGAAGGCAGAGAGGCGCCTCAGGTGTGACAAACGATGATTTGTAAAACGGTGTGCTTTGGTTTTATGATGTCATATAGCTGCAAGTTATGCAAATTCTCAGCACATTATGCAAATTTTGATGGCAGTTTACCTTTGTTCACATTTTCACTTGTGCCTGTTGACAGATTTACACATTATGCTGCTACAATCTCTTAAAATACAGTCTCAAGAAAACCCTTTGGAATTTCTTTATTTTTGATTTTCTTTCTGATTTGGGCTGGTCTGATGAGGGTTTTATTGATCTGTAGATTGATTTCAAAGGAGAGATGGCTCAGATGTGTGTGTTTAACGTTAACTTTGATTAGCTAATTCCAACGGATGCTTTGAAAAGGTGGTAACACATCGATCTTAGCTAACGCATCTTCAGATGAACGCGTCGAACTTTAGCATGTTCCCCTGTTCAGCCGCCTGAAGGCAGCACGTCTTCTTCACGTCAGGTGAAGTAACGTGGTTTTCACACGTTGTCTCAAAGTCAAATTCATCTTCTGCTGTCGTAGTTTTGGTTTATGGATCAAATGATGACTAGTTGGAAAGTAGCCCAGTTCAGCTTTATTCTGTTCTATTCAGTTATTGACTTTTGCTGCTTTTGGCTTATTTAGCGTGACGCCGTGTCCTTATTGTGATTTTTTTTTTTTTTTTTTTTTTTTTTAATGAATTCTGCCCATTAACACTCAGACCCAAGGCCAAGGTGATATTATGAGACCCAATCCGATTAGACTGAATATAATTGGGATCCAACCTGGTCCGGATCTCGCTTCAGAGGAGCCATGACGACCTTTGATATACAGTCATATGACGTCAAAAGTATAAAAACCCTGTCTTTATTATATTATTTAACCCTGTTTATTATATTATTTAACCCTGTCTTTATAACTCTGTATTTATACAGTATGTTTATACTGTCTTCCACAAGGCTTGCTTTGACAGTCAGATAAACGCCTTTATCCGCAAACGAGGACGCGGTCTTGCAATCCAAAGATTTATTTCAAAAGGGTGAAACTATACAAATAGGAAACACAAAATATGCCACATGTCAGCAAATCATTCATTAACATATAGCTTAGCATGTTATATGAACTGCACTCTATCTTATAAAGTCATTGTATCAGAAATATACATAAGATAAAGTGAAACAATACAGACGATGCTGCTGTAAGGTGAAGGATGAGATGAATATTTGTGACATTGACTAAAGCTGCGTTCACATGTTGATGGTTTGTGGTAGGCAGAAAACCGTTTGTTCCATTCTTTTCAATGAGAGGATGATGGAAAACTCTGCCGCTGCTGGCGAGAGGCACGCCGCACGGCCAGGCTTAACGTGCCGTCAAAAGTTCAAACTTTTCAACTTTTTCCACATCCCGCAGCGGCAAAGACAAACTGGATGTTAATATTCTTGGGTCAAAGATGGACAGCTGAGTTGTCAAATGAAATATCTTCTGGACCTCTCTTCATACATCCTCAGTTCTTGAATTTCACTGATGGATTTTTTTTCCAGCAGTTTGTGCTCCTGTAAAATGGGTTTAACTCACATGCGTGTGCGTGTCTGCCTTTTCTGTCGGTTCTTCAAACGAGCGCACATAAAACGGCCAGAGCTTTCCTTGTTTTATAAAACACTGCGCAAAACTATACAACACTATTGAATCCTCCAATACTGATTCCCTATTTCATCCCACCAATATTGATTTGCTATTGCCAATTGCCATGGCAGCGGTTCCACGTCTGCTGTTGTTGCCTGCCGTCTGGTGTTGCGTTCCTCTACCATCAGCGGTTGGGCAGTTTTCTACCATCAACATGTGAACGCAGCATAAGAGTTCATAGCACATTCATTCTAATAATAATAATAACAATAATAATAATAATACAAGCACAACAAACATTTACAAATTCAAGGTGGAACTAACTGCTAACTCTTCAGAGTTTAAGCTGGGACAGCACACCCACATTAAACCCTTTTCACCCTTTTCATTAGTCGATTTGACTGGCTGCTCTCGTCTCCTCCACACATCCCTGAATATAGAAACACTTACGCCTCTGAATTTTTGCCGAAAATTGTTGCAAATTGGAGTTCGGAGCTCTTCAGTCTCAGAATGCTTTCCCATTTCTGCAAAACAAGCCAGAAGCTTTTATCCTCTTATGCACAAAATAGTTTCCCGTTTGTCCCGTTATCCCCGTGCTCTCTGTAGAAGTGGGAACGCTGTCCCATGGGCCTCACGGCGCGAGCTTCATCTTCATTCACAGCACTCTGACGCTCCCACATTCACCTCCACAAAATGACCTAAAAAAGAAAAACATCACCGCCAGCGGAGTTTAGCTTTCAAATCATAGACATTTTCATTTCAAACACTGAGCATGAAATGGAATTTTCCCCTGAAGGTAATTAGATATTAGCTGGTTAAAGTATTTTCTGATAAAACGGGGATATTTTAAAGCTGTAGGAAAAGTTTGTTTTCTTTCCAACGACAAGGATGGTGCTGCAGAAACACATTCTAACAGCCTGTTGCAATGAATTCAAACTAAATATACTGTTTCTAGAACATAATTTAGTCATAGTTGTATTAATTGGTTTGGATTGTTTTTCTTGATTTCTTTTAAGTTTAAGGAATTAAAGGACAATACTGGCAATATTGCATGTTTGAGCCCAACATGTAAAACCTCTATATATGCTATGTTAGTTCCTAAAAAATATACTAATGGAGCGGTAAATATTAGACTCTTTTTCTGTTTTTTTCTGTTAAGTTTTTGTCAAAGTGACTTTATTTGACCGGAGCTGCATGGAAGACAACGTATGTCTCCGCCAGAGAATATAGTCCCAGGAGAATACAGCTTTTACCAGGAAATTAAAAGACTCGTTCCCTTCTACAATCTTGCAAAAGCATTGGAAGGTAAAACAGAATTTTAAGGTGCATGCATCACCTGAATATTTGATTTTTGAAAGATTAGAAGATTCGGCAACATAACAGCAAAACTAAAATGCGGTTTTATTTTTTGCAAATTCTCAGTAACGTAACATGTATGCCGGGTTGCATATACTGGGTGTAAACATGCAAAATTGGTGGTATTGTCCTTTAAGAACAGTAGAAACATCAAGAACAAGTTTTTAAAAGCCTGAATTTTTGTCTCTCTGTTAAAAGATTTGATGTGATGAAAATGGTATAATCATACTCGCAGCTTTGCGTGTGGATGGAGGTTTTTGGCGAGTGTGTGTGAATGATTTTCCCAGGTGAATGTTTTGGATAATGCTGCACTCAAACGACTCTTCGGGTAATTAGCTGTTAAAGTGGCTAAACAGATTTAGTGCTTCTCTCATTCTGCCTTTAAAACAGGCAAATAACGGCAACAAAGGTGAATAAAAGAAAGAAATGTGGCAGAAGTTTTCAAAAATGCTCCTGTGCTACTTGTTCTGCTCTTACATTAAAAAAAAAAAATTAGTGATCNGTTTTCAAAAATGCTCCTGTGCTACTTGTTCTGCTCTTACATTAAAAAAAAAAAATTAGTGATCAGGTATTTTCCTGGCCTTTACTTTTATTTTTATATATTAATGGGGTGTATATACTTATAATAATGGCTTAAATTATTTTAAATCATTAAATTGTGAATTTTAAAATATATTTTACTTTTTTAATAATTCTTAAAAAAAGGTTTCAGTGTTTTTTTTCTTCTTATTTTTATGTTTTTAATGTTTTAAAATTAGATGCACTGCAAAAAGCTTTTAATATACTTTAAAAAAAAAAATTGGCTCATGAAAAAAAAATTCGGCTTTTCTGCCAAATCTGCTAATTTTCTACTTTCTACATTTGATGAAAATTATAAAAAAAAAAAACAAAAAAATTGTGATCACATATTTTCCTGGCCTTTATTTTTAATTTTATATATTAATGGGGTGTATATGCTTGGTCGAAGAAGGAGAGGAGGAAGGCGTGTCCGTAGGCAGAGAGAAAAGAGGAAAGGCAAGAGTC
>VXCM01009504.1:0-12641 GCA_014773175.1 Lucifuga dentata | reverse complement strand
GCCTTTATAGCTTGTTGATTATTCTAAAGAATAAGCTTGATCAAAGTTACTCACTATTCAAGTAATGTTTTTAATAAATACTTTATTACTCTCACTCAAGTAATTATTTTGGTGACTACTCTGACTTATACTTGAGTCACTATAAACATAAAGTAACAATGCTTTTACTTGAGTACAATTTCTGGCTACTCTACACACCTCTGTTCAACACTTTGCAGGCTGAATGGCTCATTATTTTCAGACACCTGTGTCTATTTTAGCACATTCTGAGTGGGAATATTGTCTTTTTCTGATGGTTTGTGGAGTGTGTGTGTCCTACTGTCTATGGCCTCCTCCATCCCCTTCAGTCGTGCGTAGGCTGTGTTCATATCCAGAGTGAAGTTGTCCAGCTGTTCCTGGCTCAGTTGACGGTATCGGGTTTCCTGTTCCAACATCTTAGTGTTTAGGACCTGAAGAGGGGAAACATATTAGACAGAAAGCCTGCAGGTATTCATGCTATCAGAGACTTGCTACTATGACCAGGATGTGATAGACGGATCCTACAGGCACAAAGCCGGCTGTGCTAATTCAACTAAACATGATGCAGCTTATAACTTAACAAACTTTGTTTTACCAAAGCAAAACATTTTTAATTATGTTCTAGGAATTAACACTCTTCTAAATCTAAATTTCCTCTATGATCATTTTTTTGTTTATGTGCATTATTAGGAATGGCATCTACATTTTTTGTACGATTGCCAAACTTTTTTTGTACCAATCTGCCAAGTGTAACCATAATTTTCTCCAAAACTTTTCATTTAAAAAAAACCCCTATCCCGTATTTCACCGGTGTTGTCACCAAACAGGCAGGAATCAAATCTGTCTCATTTGAAATCAAAACAGGAAAATTGTGAAAAAGTTCTTAACAAAAAAAAAAAAAAAAAAAAAAAAAAAAAAACTAAGGGAGATGAGGTAAAAATGTGTGTAAGTACAGCAATGCAGTAACTGCATGACTATTAAAGGATAATAGTGATTTTGCATGTTTGAGCCCAATACAGTAAATACAACCCGCAGATACGTGACGTTACTGCCAGCCATTTTCCAAAATATACTACTGGAGCACTAAATATTAGAATTGTTTTTCCTACCTTTCAGCTTGCCATTGGTTTCAGTTCATTCCAGTAAGCTATAAAAATTAACTTGTAGAGATTTGAAATGTGCCCAGACAAATAATCCATCACAGTGAACCACACGTCATTTTTATTTTTTGCCTATGTTACTTAATTGTAGCATTTTTAGCGCAGTTAAAAGCGCAGAGTGATCTGAGAATTCTCCAAAGAATATTGTCAGAGAAGAAAAGACTGCTTTGACCAGAGAAATTAAAACGACCATTTGGGCGTACTGACACATTGATACATGTTATCAAGCGAAACACTGAATTTTAAGATGGGTGCATCACCTGAAAATTCATCTCTGATAAGGATGAAACTGCTTACAGGGAGGACATCATCCTTAGGACGAGCCTGTGTCTTAACAGTAATGTGCATTTAAATGTTTCTAAAACAAAAAAAATGATTATTGATTTCAGAAAGGGCTCCAAAGATATCGAACCCTTGGCAATCAATGGCCAGGAGGTGGAGCAGGGGTCGGTGTGAAGTTTTTAGGTACCCCCATCTCGTCCTCCCTGAAGTGGACAGACAACACAGCAGCCATCATAGGNTGAAGTTTTTAGGTACCCCCATCTCGTCCTCCCTGAAGTGGACAGACAACACAGCAGCCATCATAGGAAAGCCCACCAACACCTGTTCTTCCTCTGACAGCTGAAAAAGTTTAAGGTTTGCTCTTGTTTTACAGATCTGTGATGGAATCTGTTCTCACTTTCTCAGTAACAGTTGAGTAACATCACATCCCAGGAAGCAAAACAGAGAGGATTCTGTGCACAGCCTCAAGAATCATTGGCATTAAACTTCCTGTTCTCAAAGAAACTCACGAGTCGTGTCTGAAAAATCTGGGCTTAAAAATCTTAAAAGACCCGTAGCATCCTGCTAACTCTCTGTTCAAATTTCTCCCTTCAGGAATAAGGCTCAAATCTTCCCCTCAAAGACGATCAGGATCATATACATCTGCTGTTCCTGTTTTAGATGATTCTCAGGACTTGGTTTTAATTGTTCTTTGTAACTGTTATGATTCAACTTTATGTTTAAATGCAGTTTTGCTCTGATTGAATTTTGTAGTTTTTAGCCATTATTTATTGCTAATTAGCATTTTTAATGAGNAGTTTTGCTCTGATTGAATTTTGTAGTTTTTAGCCATTATTTATTGCTAATTAGCATTTTTAATGAGTCTCAGGACTCACTTCTTAGATTTATCAACTGTTCATGTTAAACATACAACAGAGACAAATTCCTATGACTATAAGTTGACATGGCAATAAAGTACTGAATTGTATTTAATGACATGTTACATGTCTGATAATTATAACCATATAAATGATGTAAATCTATGCTTATACAAATCTGGATCTGAGGACTATGAAAATCTAAGCATTCTGAATCGTGGGCCATCTGAAACCTGATCAGCCCCAGTCAGCCTATCGCTCACCAATCCAAAACATCTCATTGGATAAGAGCCGAGACTCAATTGATTCCTTTTATCAGCATTTCCCTGAGGATTCTGAAGCGTTGTGGCTGAATACAAAGCAATACATGACTTAGTTTTCAAGGTGGCAGAGCATTACAAAATTACTACAAATTTTGTTGTACTCTGTGCAATGACAATAAAGGCATTCTGGTAGTACAAATCGATGCGCCAACTCTTCACTCACGGCAAACAGCACAACTGTCCACCGCAGCTGTAAGCTTCCCACTGCCAACTCAACATCTTACCCAGTCTCTGCGAAATCAGTTCACAGTGTTATGTTACATGAACTGACCTGTGGTGACGGTAGCATGTTAGCTGGAGTTAATAACAATTCAGCCTACATCTATCAGGCTAACATTAGCAAAGCAGCTGAGACAAGATACACATTTCTTTGATAAACTTAAGTTAGTTATAGTGTAATTATAACTAAAGAGATGTTTAATTAAACAATAATGTGTCAGTTACACATTGTTAGCCCCTCAAATACCTGCCCAAAGTATCGGCCTGGCAACAGGAAGAGTGTTCTATGAATCTTGGTACAAGAGAGATGTATGAATAGAGTATTCAGTCTGCAAGGACTCTACCTCCTGCTATTCATAGCCGTTTTTCCACTCCAAATGCCACAGCTTCTGTCTTCACCTCAACAATTAGCTTTTCCAGATGGAAGCAAACTGTTATGGATGCTACTGTACTTGAAGTTAAACTTCCAAGTTACACATTCTATTTGTATTTGCACAACTACATATGGTCATATATTTTGTTTACTGTAAAACTGTGGTAAAGCTATGTCTAAAAAGGCTGCAGTCACAAAGTTCTACAAGTTTCTGACTTCTGGTTGACTGAAGTGAACAATAACAATGCTGCTAAAAGCAAACGAGGCATCACTGTTAATTTACTGTTGGTGCTGAAGCTCAATGTATTAGTTTGATTTGGATATGCACAGATGATGCACGTGCAAATAGTTGCCCCTCTTAGCCTCCCAATTTAAAAAAAGAAAATCATAGAATTGCCCATACACACACTGGGGCTGGACAATATAAACGATATAAAGTTGCGTCGTGATATAAAAAAAATCTTTGATATAAAAATGAGGATGTCAATATAAAATTGATAGAAAATACTGCATGAATACAGTAAGTTAATTAATTAAGACTCAAGCTGCCAATAGCTTGTCAGAACTGGAACAAACTAGCCAATCAGGTGGCAGTGTCATAATAAAGCCCTGCCCACTTCCTCAAAGCAGCATTTAGCTAAATGGTGAACACACTGCAGCCCGTGTGGTGACATGTGAGTGAAAAAAGTCAAAGATGTCAGAAAGATGAAACTCCAGAGGAGAAAAATCAGATGATGATGAAGAAAGTAAAGCTCAGCAGCGTTACCGTCTCAGAGAAAGAGACGCTGTGGATAAGAAGGTAAAAAATCGTTCTGATTATTTAAAGTCTGACACTAAACAGAGCCGCCATGTTCACTTTAACATGTCCTGATGAAGCACGGCTGTACAGCAAACTTATTTTACCATCTGAAGCGCTGCCGTCTTACCGGGTCACACAGCAGCGACTTCTAACCCTAACGCCAGGACGGAGATGCTCCACGCCAACAAACTACTACACCAAAAAACACAAAGACACTAAGACGTCACACGTGCTGTCAAAAGATACGATGCCAATACAGACTGCTGAAAAAGAGAGGTTGAGGCTGATTCAAGTTATGGATCTGAGATATCGGCTTGTTGGTTATTTTTTACATTCAGAACATGCATAAAGAAAATGTGAAAATAGATCTTAAGTGTTCAAGTGACTTCAAAAGCAGCAGAATCTTTGCCATGATTTATACTGTGATATATATCGATATCGATCAATGTAAAAATATATATCATGATAAAAAAAATTTGTCATATCGTCCAGCCCTAATACACACGCACGCACACGCACACACACTTTGTCCATTTTCTCCTGATGAATAATTCACAGCAGCAGATGTTAATAATTCAGAGGAATAACATGACGAGAGTGACTGTTGAACTCTGGGAAGATAGAGTGAATGAATAAATGAGTGCATGCGTGAGTTAGTGAGCTTAATAAATGAGTGAATGAGTATCAAGTGATGAAGAAGAGAATGGATCAATCAGTATTTTCAGTGACGTAAGCTTAAAGTTCCATTTTAGCCACATTAGCATCATGGTGCTATGAGACTAATGTCATTTAAGTGAAATATCTCTATGAATTCTCATTAAATCTCCCCAGATGATGAATCCTTCTGACTGTGGTCACCCACTGACTTTTCATCCTGCAGGTTAAATTTTACACTTATCATGACAATATATCTCAAAAACTACAACTATATGTAGCTAAATGCTGAGCTAAATGCTAACATAGCATGCTAACCCTTGCTAACATTTTGTTCTGATAGGTTTTGTTGAATATTCCTGGAAGGTTTTCCACTGTGTTCCCTGAAGTTTAGTGCTCTAAATTCTTTGAGACATTTTTTTTTTCATGGAAAATTCCTTACAGGTTTGATAAAGGTTTTAACCAAATGAAAACATCAGGGAACATTAAAAGTAATGACATAACCATAAGGAAACAATACACACAAAACGTCTGGAACTAGCCTTTATCCTGGTATATGTTAGCTGCTAACTGTAAGGATATTTGTCTGCTAATGTGTTAACATGTAACATGTACAGGCAAAATGTTATGTTAAAGGACCATACCACCCATTTTGCATGTTTGAGCCTAATATATTCAGTTTTCATACATGTAACGTTACTGACAATCATTTCCCAAAACATACTACTGGAACGGTGAATTCAAAATGTTTTTCCTACCTTCCAGACCTCCATTGGTTTCAGTTCATTCTGCTATTAAAATCAACTTGTTGATACTTGAAACGTTCTTGGGATAGGTAATCCATCATCACCAACAAGACGTGTATTCAGGTTTTTTTTAGAAGTTACGTAATTTTAGTGTTTAAGCTCAATAAAAAGCGTGGAGTGAATGTATGCCTCCACCAGGGAATATAGTCCCAAAAGAAGACCTGCGTTTATGGAAAAAGTTAAAGGACCATTACTTCATAAGGCTGTGTAACTATTAGCAGGAGAAACATGGATTTTTAAGGTGGGTGTATCACTTGAATATTTGATTTTGAAAGATTAAGAGATTTAGCAAAATATCAGGAAAGCTGAAATACGGTTTTATCCTTTGGGAAATGATTGTCAGTAACGTCAGTAACATGTATGAAAACTGAATATATTAGGCTCAAACATGCAAAATGGCGGGTATGGTCCTTTAAACAGGGATGGATGGATGAATGAAAAATTAATTTTGGTTAAACTAACACTCATCTGAAATTTTTTAAATGAAGTCTCTAATAGCTGATATGTTTTGCCAACGTTTAATATCCTCAGGTTTTGTCCACTTTAATGCATTTTAAAGTATTTAGTGTTTTACTCCAGACTTCTTTACTTTCTTCTTCAAACTGTCATCCAGTAAGTTGTGGTGATTTTCAGTGAAAAGACATCTGAGTCTGGGTTAAAAGTGAAATAATAAAAGTTATAAAATATTCAGAGAGCTGCTATTGTCTTACCTTGCTGAACAGTCATGACAGAAGCAGCAGAGTTGAACTGCTGACAAACCAGATAAACTCGCCAAAACACAAACGACTGACTGATGAAAGCTAACACACACCGCTCACAGAGTGAGGTGCCAGGGACACAGCGCGAGCGAGGTGTGAAAGGTGAGAAGTGGTGGGGGGAGAGAGAGAGAGAGAGAGAGAGAGAGAGAGACAGGTGTAGTAGAAGTGAAGGTGTCAAGTTGTCTCTGGTTCTGGATGATGTTTCAGCTTTTTCTGCAAATGAAATGTGAACTTGCGAAAAAGTCCAAAGGTTGGTTAAATTCTGGTTTCATTCAGAGGAAAACTGACGGTAAAGTATCAGTACTCCAGTAAAAGGAAAAGCTTCCATTTATCATTTTTATTAAGTAAAACTAAAGAAGTATTAGCAGTAAAATGTATTCAAATATCCAGTAAAAGAGTTTAGTTCCGCTGTTAGGTGAAACCTCGTATCTCCAGTTCAGCCGAAAAAAGAAAGGAAGCAAGGAAGAAAGCAAGTGTGGAAAATAAGAGAAGAAGGAAAGTTGAGCAAATCCTGTAAAACTCTTTAGATAAGTTTGAAAATGTGTCACTGAGCTGAAACGTTTTGGAAATTCAGGATTTTTACCTGACAAACAGCCAAAGTTCTCATGATCTCATCACAAAAGTAAAATATGGAATCTGCAAAGTTACTACAGTAACTAGTAACTCCAGCTTTCAGAAAAATGTAACAAAGAAAAAGCAGAAACATCTCCAAAATGTAAATAAGAAAGTCAGGTACCACTACCTCAAACTGTACTTAAATACTTGAGTAAAGGTACTTTCCAGAGTTGCACGACAAACATGTATGTGTCAGCAGAGTGACTGACCTCTCTTGATGTGTTTGAGCTGTCTCTCTGCCTCATCTCTCTCCTCTGTCAGTCTGCTGTACTGTAGGAGACACACAGCAGGCCAAAGGTTAAAGGTCACATACTAATAAAAAAAATACATTCGGTGCAGATACACAGATACATCGTAGCTACACACATATGCTGTATGGTACAGACAGCCACAAACAACATAGGTACATACAACACAGGTACACACAACACAGGTAGCCACACATCGCTAGTATACACACAGTAAAAATAAACACACACATACATGCACACAGGTACATACATTTTACTTCATACATTTTCTTTAATTTACATCAAACATTATACATTTAAATTTACACTTCATACATTTTGCTGTTTCACTAAAAAATGTCAAACTGCTTTAAATCAGAGAGGAAAAGCTTCCTGGATGTATTCGTCAGATGATTATCAGAACAGAGCCGTCAGAGCGGACAACAGACCTACAAACCTCTCATTTACCAAACGTTGATTTATCAAATGAGGGTATTATGATATATTCATTAATAAGCTGCATTTTAGTGTTGTTGAGATGTGTCAATACTTTATATTTGCTCCACACAGGTGTGCAGACTCTCCTTTCCTGTTAAAGGAAACTGTCTGATGTTTCCTGCCTCTGTAGATGTTCATAAGAAAACCGCTGTGATGTCACTCTGAGCCAATCAGGATGCAGGCTGAGTTTGGCTGTGGGACACAGAAAATGATTTCATGTCATTCTGTTTCTTCACGCGCTTCATTTGAGGAGATAACTGGAGCTCGTCCCGTGCTGGCTGACCGCCGTTTCCACAGCAAAGACGATGCTTCATGACAGCTTTCTTCTTCTTCTGCACTTTACCTTCAGTTCTTCCACTTATTCCTCAGCAGTAACGTGACGCAGACAGACCTCCAGCCAATTCAATAGTCTTCATTCTGAAGACTATGTCACATGATGCAGCAGCTGTGGCTTCTCAGAGTTTGATTTTTTTTTTTTTTTTTNTTTTTTTTTTTTTTTTTTTATGATCAGAACAATTAAATAATTTTTAAATATATATGAAGGACACAGAGATGTACCATGACTCCATGTCCAACATGGATCAATGGAGACATCAAGTATTCATAAAAGTAAGGCTTCTATTTTCTCAGACTCCAAGCAGTGGTGTCTGAGTTATTATAAAATGTTTCAGTTTAATGCATTATTATTATTATTATTATTATTATTATTATTATTGTTATTATTATTATTATTACAACCAGAGTGTTATCCTTCAGGGAACTTTCTGGGAAGCACATCTTTTACCAAAAGGGAATACTCTCGCTGCATTTAGAAAACATTCCCTTGTGGAACGTTTCTGATTCTCCAGCAGGACAGGAATGATTCCCAGAAGGTTCTGAGAACATTTCTGGAACCTTCAAGAAACACTTTGAGAGCTGTCTGACGCTTAATCACTGTCTGACGCTTAATCACGCTGGCTGACGCTTAATCACTGCCATCCTGGTGGTCATTGTAGAAGGTCAAAGTTCAGTCACTGGACGAGCAGGTTTTGCTTGAAGATGTTTTGCCCGTCAGCTGAAAGGCTTCTTCTTTTGTGGCAGATCAAATGAACGGCTCTGCTAACTGTGGGATGTGGGAATAGCCGAGTACAAGTACGCAACCACGTCTGCATCACCTGGGCCTGGTAGAAACCATATCTTTACCACAGGGAGAGTTCCACACGTGTTTAGAGAACGTTCCCCAGACATTCTGTCAAGGTTGATAACAAAACGTTCACACAGTCACGTCAGAACATTTCACGGAAACTTCATGGACATGTTAAAAACATAAAACTAGAACGTTCCTTGAATCTTTTCCAGGAATCTTTCCTTAAAGGGCCATACCGGTGATTTTGCATTTTTAAGCCCAATAAATACTATCCGCATACACATCATTTACTGACAATTTCCAAAACACAAAACCATATTTTAGTTTTCCTATGATTTTGCCAAATCCCATAATCTTTCAAACTCAAATGTTCAGGTGATACACCTGTGGTGTAATCAATATTGCATCTATGGTCGAGCAGAATGCTAGCTAACGGTTGGTTACTGCAGCGTGTTTGAGATGCCTGTTGCCCATGTTGTAACAGCACTTGTCCGGTAAACCTCTCGCAGTTGTTACACACACATACATTAGATGACAACACCACCTTAAAATTCAGCGTGTTCGCCTGCTAACACGTATATCCAAATGTAGAAGTGACGGTCGTTTTTAATTTCTCTGTAAAAGTCACCTTCTCCTGGGACTATATTCCCTGGCGGAGGCAAACATTGTCTTATGTGCAGCTCCATGTTGGACTGGTTAAATAAAGTTAGACTGCTTTCACGTGATAAGCGTGTGCGGTGCGCTGAGCATTCCACTACTGTGTATTGGGAGCTAAGCAGCGACTCCTAACGTTGCGGCATGCACCTTGAGCGACGCGTGAAACTCGGATTCTCTGCTTTGACGCTGTGCTCAAAGTTCAACCAAATTCAACTTTGACCCATCTGCTGCTGACCTTTACAGAATGAAAGAACATCTGTAAGCAGAAACGACACAACAATGGAGGAGAAACTCATAACACATGTAGAGCAATTTCCCCAGTTGTACAACACTTTAAAATGGTATGATCTGGGAAGAAAGGTGCTTGCCTGGCAAAATGTTGGCAGTCAGACATGGATACCAGGTTTGTAAACAGTCATATAAGTATTTTAAATATCAGTGTAGCTAGCTTAACTGCTAATGTAGGTTAGTTAATGGCTGTAATGCCCGTAAAGTCACACATGTTGCTACATTAGCACTCACTCTGCTCCACACGCTGACCAAGCCGCAGTGCATCGGGTGTAGGCAGTGAGGTGAATGACGCGCAGATCATTCTGCAGCACAAATACTCGCAAAACTGTAAGAGGCATAGTGTTCGCTGTGACGGATTACTTATCTCAGCATGTTTCAAATCTCTACAACTTGATTTTTATATAGCATACTGGAATGAACTGCAAACAATGGCAGCCTGGAAGGCAAGAAGAATAATTCTAAAATTTGCCTCTCCAGTAGTATATGTTGGAAAATGGTTGGTAGTAACGTAACATGTGTAAGGGTTGTGTATATTGGACTCAAACATGCTAGATCACCGGTATGGTCCTTTAAGTATCTAAAACATTAACCTTCAGAGGTGTTCTGGAACCACACCAGATGGGAACCTTCAGGTCCTTTGCGGAACCTCAGGTCCCCCAGGTTCTGCAAAAGATGTTTTTGACAATGATTTCAAACCATAAGGAAAAGTTACACAGAAACCTTCTGGAAACCTTTAACAAACCATGAAAAATAATATTAAAGAACCAAAGGAGGTTCGTTAATACAGGTTATCAAATGGGAACACTTAGGTTACAGAAACATTAATTGTTTGAAGGTTATCAGCCTGATTTTCTCTGAAACGACCAAAATCCTTTTAGAAATACTGTTCTAAAGTACTGTTCCTTCCTCATCAAACACCACAAAAACATGGACAGAAATTAAAGATGAATACGAAGAGAGACACATTTAGGGAGGGGTCGGCCTATTTAATGTCTACAATAACGTGAGCAGAAGCCGGTCAATATTCCCGGCGGAAATTAACCTTAGAATGTAACGAGGAGTAAACGCATAATTTTTTATCCGATTAGATGGATTTAAAAAACACAAAAACAAACATTTACAAGGAAACCGGTGTTTTTAATGGTTTACCTCAGTTTGCATGTGCGCGTCTCTCTCGCATCCCTCCATCAGCTCGGAGGAAGAGCAGGGAAGCATCTCCAGGAAAAAAAAAAAAAAAAAANAAAAAAAAAGAATATTTCTCCTATACCTTATTCTCAGACTTGTCTATCTGCCTGCCTGTCTGTCTGTCAGCAGCACATGTCCGGATCACAGCCTGATACCAGGGTTTTTGGGATGCTGACCGGCTTGGTCCTCCCTCAAATGCCAGCTCCCCCTCCCCCATTCAGGCGGAGCCGGGGCTGCGCCATATGCGCATGCGTGTGGTGACAGGCTAGACAGCGGTTCTGCATTGACATCTACAGGTGGGGAGCTACAACTGCAGACCCTTTTCTGTGTATTGAAATATCACCACCACTATAGTGTGGATGTAGGCAGTGATGTGCTCCTACCAACATCTGTAACAATCTGAGACGATCTTAAAGTCCAGCAGGTCAGATCTGTGCAGAGCTGCCAGGTTTGTGTGTTTTCTGTTCTGACTGGTGACAGTCTGTGATTCCTGCTGATCTGGCAACCCGCAGTCAATCTGCTGCCTGAGAGAGAATTTACAGCAGAAATCTGGTAAATAATTATAGTTTAAACCATGAAAATCAGAGAATTCAGAGAGCGTTAGGTTTTAACGTTGCTCAGTCGTGTGTTTACTTGTCTCCATGTTTTTCTGTCTCACACACACACATACAAAAGAGCTTTATTTTGTAAATATTTACTGTATTAATGTATTTAAATCGTCTTTGCTGATAGAACTACATCACTCAGCTGATCTGAGATTTAAATTAATGTTATCAGGAAAATCCTGTAGCAGCAGTTTAACACCGCAGGTGGAGATGCAGGGCTCAGGTGAGCTGTATAGACACAGGTAAACGACCCACCGAGGCATGTGATTGGTCAGTTTAACACTAAGCGTTTCCTATTGGATAAAATCCTTGTCAATCAACTCAAAGCTTGTAAAANGGTCAGTTTAACACTAAGCGTTTCCTATTGGATAAAATCCTTGTCAATCAACTCAAAGCTTGTAAAAGGTTATGACGAGTGTTCTGATTGGCTGATGCAGGGGATTTTTGTCTAAAATGGAATAATGGCGACGAAAACTTATCATGGAATGTTTTTTAGGAAATTATCTTCACAATGTCGGTAAGAAGCTAATTTATTCATACTTTAGCGTGTTTTGGTCAGCTGACTGTCATGTTTTAATGTCAGCAGTGAGCAGCATCATGGAAGCATTATTGGCATGCATCCAGGNGCTGACTGTCATGTTTTAATGTCAGCAGTGAGCAGCATCATGGAAGCATTATTGGCATGCATCCAGGTTTTCCTTTTTTTTTTGCCTTCTTGCCATGCTGTAAATTATTTTTTTAGTGGTGAAACAAAATATTCAAAATAGATTTTTTAAATGTTTTTAAATGGCTGCTGTTTGGAATAGTTTCATTTATTGATCATATCTCTCACATGAAAACAGATTGTGGATGCGGCGTCTGAGCCATTAGGAACTACTACTATTACTACTACTAGGCTAGTACTACTACTACCACTACTACTGTCAAGTGAAGTAATTGTGTGGAGCCACACACCCCTTACAGTGGTAGGTTCCTGTGTGTGTTTTCAGTAAGGATGAATTGTGGGGTTGCAGCTTAAAGATAATGGTGAGTAGGGGAAAATGAGGTAAGATGAGTCAGTCTGTAGGCAAGAAAAATGAGACAGACATAGAATAAAAACGTCTACCTTTATGTCACAATGTCTCCTTCTTCTTTTCCTTTCGGCTTTCCCTTCAGGGGTCACCACAGCGAATCATCTGCCTCCAT
>VXCM01009503.1:0-12695 GCA_014773175.1 Lucifuga dentata | reverse complement strand
CCTGATATTTTGCAAAATCTCTTAATCTTTCAAAATCAGATATTCAAGCGATACACCCACCTTAAAGATCCATGTTTCTCCTGCTAATAGTTACGCAACCTTATGAAGTCACAGTCCTTTAAATTTTTCCATAAACGCAGGTCTTCTTTTGGGACTATATNGATTACCTATCCCAAGAACATTTCAAATATCAACAAGTTGAGTTTAATAGCAGAATGAACTGAAATCAATGGAGGTCTGGAAGGTAGGAAAAACATTTTTAATTCACTGTTCCAGTAGTATGCTTTGAGAAATGACTGTCAGTAACATTATGTGTATGAAAATTGAATATATTAGGCTCAAACATGTAAAATGGGTGGTATGGTGGTATGGTAAGATCAAGTGAGTTGAAATGCAGCAGAATCTTTGCCATGATTTATATCATTATATACTGTATATATTGATATCAATCAATATAAAAATATTTTGTGATAAAATTTTTTATATCATCCAGCTGTAATCTCACAAGTTTTGGTTATTGTTTTTCTTTCCACTGATATATATTTTTTATCCCCATATGTCCCTTCAGGGGTTCCGTAGGAACGTCACTCTTACCTTAATGCTTCTCGTAGTGCTCCACGCTCACTCAGAGTTGTGTGTTTGATGTCATCAAAGTTGTTCTCTAATTTCACGCAAGACTGAAAGAAAGAAAGAAAGAAAGAAAGAAATAAAGAAAGAAAGATGGGAGAGGTGAAAATGGGGAAGAGGATAAGGAGAAGGGAAGCAGTTTTGTGTGTGTGTGTGTGTGTGTGTGTGTGTGGCTGTGTGTGTGTGTTTCTTACGTCACAGCTCCTCTNTGTGTGTGTGTGTGTGTGTGTGTGTGTGTGGCTGTGTGTGTGTGTTTCTTACGTCACAGCTCCTCTCTGGGTTTCTCTTCCAGTGTTTTTTCTCTTTCTTCTTGCTGGCTGTGGACATGATGTGAGAGTGGGTCTTCACCCTGGGGTTCAGAACCAGGATGCTCTGCAGGAAAAAAAAAAAAAAAAAANAAAAAAAAAAAAAAAAAAAACACGTTTCATACATGCAATCAGAAGGCAAAGATGAAGAGAAACGTGGTTATATGGAGCAAATCTCTTCTAATTATTCATCCAAAGCGACATGAAATGCTGCTGAATGTTCTTTTTGAGGCGGTCACCCAGTAACCTGGCGGCTGACGGACACAGAGGCTGCTGGAGTGTTAGAAAGCAGAAACTGGAAAACACTTTGGTTTTATTATCTTTATTTCAGGATGAAGTTTAAAAAAAAACAAAAATAAAAAACAGACACGTTCTTCTTGTTCCAAATTAAAATGCAGATTGTGGTCACACAGAGCAACGTGTATTTTATTGCAAAAACAGGAAACTCTCATTGTTGAGACATAAATTTAAAAAAAAGAAATCAAGACTAAAGAAAAGTAGACCTTTACACTCCTTCCATTTGCCCAACATCTATTTTACATGCCCTCTTCCTAAAATTCAACATGTTTTAAGCCATTTTAGACCTTGAATTTAAATTTTTTTTTTTCAGACTTTTAAAGGCTCCACAGAAGTCATTCTGCATTCTTATGCAAAAACGTGCAAAGCTTTTTACTGAAGGGGATTTTAAGTAAAATGTAGATGACTGAACTGGTTTACTGTTGCTTTTCATCCATAACCAGAGAAAACTGTTATCTTCACACACACACACACACACACACATGCAGAAAGCATGGAACATTCTAGGAAGTTGATTTGGGTGGACGACTGGAGTCAGGACGATAAGATAAGCTGAGGGTCAATGTGCTGAGGTTACGTGACCTGGTGATTACACACGGTGTCGGTCACGGCGGGACATGTGCTGTGTGACATGAGGGTGCAGGCGAGTGGATCTGTGGATTGGAGGAAAGCTGAGAGTAAAATGTTCAGAGACATATAATTTTCTCTTCATATCATTTTCTCTTCATCACTCTATGTCACCTCATGCCAGCACAGAGGTCACAAGTCACACGTTAGTGGTGACAGAGCCAAGCTATCAATGAGTTAGATGTTAGCAGCGGCTATCGTTTATTCAGCAACAGGAAGAAACAGACTTGTTTAGTAAATTATTAATAATTGAAATTGCAAATATTACATACAAAAAAGGGTTCTCCTACTGATCCTCTTTCAAAATAAACATCTTTCATACCATCCATTTTGCATGTTTGAGCCTAATAGACTCAGTTTTCATACATGTTACATTGCTGACAATCATTTCTCAAAGGATAAAACCATATTTCAGCTTTCCTGATATTTCACAAAATCTCTTCATCTTTCAAAATCAAATATTCAAGTGATACACCCACCTTAAAAATCCATGTTTCTCCTGCTAATAGTTACACAGCCTTATGAAGTCACGGTCCTTTAAATTTTTCCATAAACGCAGGTCTTCTTTTGGGACTATATTCCCCGGTGGAGGCATACATTCACTCCACGCTTTTTATTGAGCTTAAACACTAAAATTACATAACTTTAAAAAAAACCTGAATACACGTCTTGTTGGTGATGATGGATTACCTATCCCAAGAACGTTTCAAGTATCAACAAGTTGATTTTAATAGCAGAATGAACTGAAACCAATGGAGGTCTGGAAGGTAGGAAAAACATTTTTAATTCACCGTTCCAGTAGTATGCTTTGGGAAATGATTGTCAGTAACGATATGTGTATGAAAATTGAATATATTAGGCTCAAACATGCAAAATACTCCTTTACCTTTTCAAAATGGGTCTTTATGGTCCTTTAAATATCATATATAACCAAAATGTCCAAAGGTTACATGTGCTTCTTACTGAATTTGAATTTCTACGACCCCCATTCATTTTTTAAAAATTTAAAAAAATAATTTTTTAAATTTGTTTATTTTGTGGTGCCGACGATGTTGAAATATTGCTGTTAGGATATGGCTGTAGCACCTTACTTTACTATAATATATATATATATATATATATTTAATGTGCTGCTCAGAAGTTCTTCTATTTGATGTTATGTGGTTTTGTTCATAAGCCATGTAAGTTTGATTGAAAATAAAGTTTTTAAAGAAAACAATTTTGCAACAGGAAGTCAAAGAAGATGCTCTAAATCAGAGCAGGAAGGAAGATTCAGAGTTTTCCCTGTTAATCAGATAAATGCAGAGTTTAGTGTTTTGCGCTAAAATGAAAATGGAGTTCTGACTGCTGAGCTGATTTTTGAGCCAATTATGGCAGAAGGAGGTCCAAGCAGAAAAGACAGAGGTTCACCTTGAGGGCTAAGTTACAAAACCTGAATCATCGGGTCAGATGGGGAAACACCCCCGATCACGTGTTCATAGTTCAAGTTCAAGTTTATTTGCATAACGCCAATATCACATACAACAAAGGGTATCAAAGGGCTTTACAGACCCACAAAGTAACAGCTCAAGACCCAGCCCAAGCTTTCTAAGATGACGAGAAAAAACTCCTTAAAAAAACTGTAACAAGGAGGAAAAAATGAAGAAACCTCTGGAGAGGCAACTCAGAGATTCCCTCTCCTCAAACAAAAGGAGCCGTAGGCGGGGNGAAGAAACCTCTGGAGAGGCAACTCAGAGATTCCCTCTCCTCAAACAAAAGGAGCCGTAGGCGGGGAAACAGAAGTTATATCGAGAAGTTATA
The DNA here is from genome assembly GCA_014773175.1 of Lucifuga dentata. Lineage (NCBI taxonomy): Eukaryota > Metazoa > Chordata > Actinopteri > Ophidiiformes > Bythitidae > Lucifuga > Lucifuga dentata. The sequence goes on along the minus strand of VXCM01009503.1, from coordinate 9,039 downwards.
GTTGTGTATAATTACTGCCTTTTTGAAAAGTCTCTTTTGTATTATTATTATTATTATTATTATTATTATTATCATTATCATCATTATTAGTATAATTATTATCTTGTTAATGTGGGTCAACGTTAATGTGTTTGTATGTGGTGTTTTCTGCTTTAATTTTATGATAAACAACGTTAAAAAGCCTTGGTGTAAATGTGTATCAGCGTTTGAATATGCCAATCACGAATCTAAAAGTAGTTGTAAAAAACTGCAATGGCTTTTGGAATCTTTTTTTTTTTTTTAATATGCCAAGAGACAAATTGAGCCAAATGTCCCAGCAGCAAGTACACGAGTTAAGTCTTTCACTTCCAAACATTTTCTTTATTATATTACACACATATATATAATATTGCACACACACACACACACACACACACACACACATATATATGATTCCGCCGTTACCTGCAGCCCTGAGGGCATGTGTACCCCACTGTGGGATAGATGTCTTATCCATAGTTTGTGTGGGCAGCAGTCACCATCTAAGTATAAATTTGTAAATTTGGAATTTATATATATATATATTTAAATATAGCACCTTTCAAAAATGTTACAAGGTGCTTAACAATATAGCCAAGTTCACACACAATAAAAATAATAAAAGAATTACAAGGTGCTAACAATGCAGACAATGGTGCACAAGACAAATGACAATCGCAAGGTTTATATATATACATATATATATATATACACATATATATATACATATATATACATATATATATCAAGTATACCAAATATATATGGAATTTATTTATTTGGAAGTATAAATTGGCCTTTGCAGCCTTTGTTGGTGTAGTGCACAGGCTGAATCCTGAGATGCCTGTTGGCTCAGCGAGGCTAACCCAGAGGAAACACTGTGCTCACTGAATCAGCAGAATTTGCTGGAATCACAATAGGAACCACTGCCCAAATTAACTGCAAATTATAATCTTTCTGGTGAATGCCAGTTGTCTTTTTTTTTGTTTGTTTTGTTTTTGGCAGATATGTTTAAGAGATTCTTGTTGAATCAAAACTGAATCAGTGATAATGACATCACATTAGCAGATATCAGAAACTCATTCAATTTATTTCCATATATAAATTTACATGAATGAATCATCTGGTTCCATGTGCTTTTCGCTGTTTACATGTTCACAATGCATATGAGATATGTGGAATTGCATCACATGTACCTGGAGGTGGAAAAAAAAAAACTACAGTAAAACCAAAGAAGGCCACACAACAAATGTCAACAGGTGATTTTACATGATAGTATTTTTCTAAAATTTTAGCAAACTAATGCCATCTGTTGTGTGTTTAACGTAAGTGCTCTTTTGAATCCACCAGTTCTTACTCTGTTAGTTTTTGATTCCAGTTTAAACTCACGTTCAAGATCATTACATAACATTTTGTCAAGTCATGACATTAAAGGACAATACCCTCCATTTTGCATGTTTGAGCCTAACATATTCTATTTTCATACATGTAACATTACTGACAATCATTTCCCAAAGCATACTACTGGAACGGTGAATTAAAAATGTTTTTCCTACCTTCCAGACCTCCATTGGTTTCAGTTCATTCTGGCACGCTATTAAAATCAACTTGTTGATAGTTTAAATGTTCTTGGGACAGGTAATCCATCATCACCAACAAGACGTGTATTCAGGTTTTTTTAGAAGTTATGTAATTTTAGTGTTTAAGCTCAATAAAAAGCGTGGAGTGAATGTATGCCTCCACCGGGGAATATAGTCCCAAAAGAAGACCTGCGTTTATGGAAAAATTTAAAGGACCGTGACTTCATAAGGCTGTGTAACTATTAGCAGGAGAAACATGGATTTTTAAGGTGGGTGTATCACTTGAATATTTGATTTTGAAAGCTTAAAAGCTTTTGCAAAATATCCAGAAAGATGAAGTACAGTTTTATCCTTTGGGAAATGACTGTCAGTAATATGTATGAAAATTGAATATATTAGGCTCAACAAGCAAAATGGATGGTATGGTCCTTTAAATGGCAGTTATTATACTGTCTTGTTGCTTCTGCTTCACATTTTGAATGTACATTTTTTACAAGATGCAGGAAAACTTTTGCCACGTGCCTCCATGTGTGTAATCATTCCTCCACTTTGACTGCAGAGTCTCTTATCTAAACGCTGGTACAACCAAAAACATGGCTTCTTATGGAACATTATAAGGTCACATGTGGACTAAACAACACGGCAGCTCATCTCAACATGCCTTCAGATCTTTCTACACACTTAAAAATGCTGAGACTTTTTCATAGACCAGCAAGGTTAAAAAAAATGATTGAATAAAATAATCATAATAACTGTATTTATACTGCATCTTTCAAAACAAAGCTTCAATCAAATGAAAATTTAAAACCAGACAATAAAACAATAAAAAAAACAAAAAAAAAAAAAAANAAAAAAAAAAAAAAAAGGTAAGAAAATAAAGTAATAAGATAAAAACAAGTCTTAAGACAGGTTGTAAAAGAAGATACTGAGTTTAGGAACACAAACAGCAAAGACATGGTCAATAATAAAAATTGAGAATACAATAACTTGGACTTGCTGGACCGGCACAAAGGCATACTGACAATAAAAGCGTAGAGCTTTAATCCCCTGCAGCTATTTTTCAAAACTTCTAATCTGGATCTGAATTGTCTGAACCACTACATCCTTCTTTTTCCTATCAAAGATCACAATGATCTCACATTTTGTCCCAGCTTTTTCAAACATTTTCAGATTGGACAAGGCTCTAACTCTGTATTCTTCATGCTGCTCTATGTTGCCATCTGCTGGACAAATGGAATCACAGCACTTTTTTTTTTTATTTTAATTAAAAAACAAAAGATAGCTACCTGTTCATACCTACACAGTCATAAAAATCATGGAAAAACAAGTGATTGGACACAAGAATAGTAAGAAGTTACCTCAATGTCAGGAAGATCTTTACTCAGCATGATGCTTCTGTCCTGTCTGTGGAGTAAAAAGCCTGGTGTAGATTTCTGGATTATGATGCGGGTTTCTGGATTAGAGCTCCGAAGCACTGTCCGGGACTGCTCTGCTCCCGAGTGGCAAAATCAGAGCCCCGCCGGTTCTGATCACACCTGTCACCTGCACAGATGTCAGACAACAAACTGAGAAACTGGCCTTTTCTCTGACTGTTATCTGCTGACGATATGCAGGTAGACAGGCCTGATAGCACTGTTTGAGAGTCAAAGTTCATGCTGGGAGCATTGTACCTTCAGTCTGGATAAATAAACAGTTACCTCAGGAAACTGTCAGGTCCAAACTTCAGCTCATATAAAGAAACTCATTTCTGTCAGTGACTCATTATCTTGCTGCTTCCTTTCACTCCATGTTTTTTTTTTTTTTTTTTTTTTGGACCAAAAACATTCATGCAGCTTTTACTGTCTATGAAGTGTGGCTTTAAAGGACCATACCGGCCATTTGGCATGTTTGAGTCCAATATAGATAATCCACACACGTTATGTTACTGACAACCATTTCCCAAAATATACTACTCCAGTGGTAAATTTAGAATTGTATTTCCTACCTTCCAGACCACTACTGGCTTCAGTTCATCCCAGTACAATATTAAAATCAACTTGTAAAGAGTACACACTTGAGATAAATAACCCATCACAGTGAACAACATGTTTAAGGGATTTTTGCCAAAGTTACTTTATTTAACCGATCCAACACAGAGCTGCAAGAAAGACAATGTATTTCTCCACCAGGAAATATAGTCCCAGGAGAAAATAGCTTTTACCAAGAAATTAAAATGATCTTACCTTCTACCAGCATACAAAAGTGTTAACAGGTGAAATATTGAATTTTAAAACGAGTGTATCACCTGGACCTAGTTCTTCAAAAAATTTAATCTGGATCAGAATAATCCAGATTTGGCAATCCCATGTTTTACTCTCCAGATCAGGTAATCCACATTACTTTTGCGTCTTATGTTTTTCTATGTCATACACACATACAAAGAACTTGATTGTTAGAATATTTGCTTTGTTCATTTATATATTTTTATTCATTATTTATGCATTTATTATTTACTTAAACAAGACTTATATGACTTTTTTCTCATTCCTATCACAGACCCCCTAACGGCTCAGACACTGCAGCCACAATGTTTTTATATGAAACGATGTGATCAATAAACGAAATTATTCCAAACACTAACCCATTTAAAACCTTTTTTTTTTTTTTTAATTTTGAACATTTTGTTTCACCACGAAAAAAATAATTTGCTAGCATGACAAAACAACATGCTAATGCTAAAACATGCTAATAACACTTCCATGATGCTGTTCACTAGCGGCATAAACCGTGACGTTCAGCCGACCAGAACACGCTAAATTATGAATAAATTTGTATTCTTACCGACACTGAAGATAGAAGTCCTAAAATAGATTCCATGATAAGTTTTCGTCTCCATAATTCCATCTCCATTTCATTTTAGGACGTATACTAAAAGTAACCAACAATTTTTTTTTTTTTTTCAAGCTGTTAATTGATTAACAAGGACTTTATCCAATAGGAAACGCTTAGAGTTAAACTGACCAATCACATGCTTCGGCGGGTCGATTCACTTTGGTTATAACAGCTCACCTGAGCCTGCATCCTCACCTGTCAAACTGTTGCTACCAGGATTTTCTGATAAGAAACATCTCCTTCCATTTCCTATTTCTTTTAAACAGCTAGACTGTCATCTAACCCACAACTAATAAATAAAAACAATTAAACATTATTCACAAATATATTGTGGATATTTAGAACAAGCGTTTTAAATCATAAAAAGGCTAAATGTGCAATAGTTGAGAGAATAAAGAACGTTCAGAGTTTCTCTTCATTTGTGAAGAGACCAGCTTTCTCACTGTAATCAATATAGAGTGATAAATGACAGTTAAAATTAAATATATTGTTTTTGTTCATATTGACAGCTGTTTGGGGGATTATTTTATGGGGACAAAAATCCTTTTTTTTTTTTTTTAACTTTACTGTACTGAAAGGTTTTGTATCCTAATGTCTACTTTATCTGCTTTATCTACTTTATCACTGTAACAGTTAAACAAATCAAGTGCAAAACATAAACGTATATATACTACATGATACAAATGCATTATTAGACCAATTTTAAAGTTTTATTACATTTTGTTCCTGAAATCTGCTCTGAATCCACTCTGAATCCAGCCCTCTGCTGGGATCAGGGTAATTCTGATTTTTTGGATCAAGGTATGTCAATCCTACACAAAAAGTTTTGAACAGCGCATCCTGAAGGTTTGATCCAGATCAAAAGCAAGATTGGATTGCATGATCTAATCCGATTTCAGAATCCTTTTTTTTTTTCTTTTGAACAACCCATTTTAAAGATTTGATCCTACTGGATAAACTGAAATCTGATCAGATTATTTTGAACAACCGGCCCTGAATGTTTGATTTTGAAAGATTGGGGGATTTGAAAAAATAACAGGAAAACTAAAACACAGTTTTATGTTTCTGAAATTAGTTTGCTCTCTTTTCTTTCCTCCATTTAGCAAAAACTTTTTCAAGTGGAACCATTTATGTTTGCTTACTTGTTAATCACCAACAACTTCTCTAATCTTTATCAGAGTTACAGAACAGAAAACTGTGAAGGAGAGTCACCCCGCTCCTTCTCATCATCATTTTCTAAATGTCCAGCATTTTGCTTTTCTTCCTGTCACATTCTGATCTTCAACAGATCAGACACAAAGTCTGGTATCTTCCTTTCTGTTACTATCAACCTGAAAATTTTCATTTTTATCAGACCTGCTTTCATTTATCAGTAGAGTTACCTATGAGTATGTTTACATGCACGTTAAAACATTGACTATGCATGGATTAAGGCAACAAATCATTTTTTTCAAACTTCCTGTAAAGATTAAAATCAGGGTAAATCTGTCTGGTCTTCTGTCTGGCTCATCCAAAAAAGCAGCTGGTCACTTGCAACTCGTACAGAAGCCCAAGACCAGACAGAGAGCTCACATTAGTCCTATCTGGATATCTTTACTGTTACCCAGACAATACATTTTTAGATTCTTTTGATTTTTAAATTGTTAAATTGCTCCATCTTCTTTATCTGATATGTTACACAGATATGTGCCTGCTCCCTTAGATCCTCTGACTTAAAGGACCATACCATCATTTTGCATGTTTGAGCCTAATATATTCAATTTTCATACATTCAAGATTCAAGATTTTTTATTGTCACACTCACATGCACAACAATACAGCGGGTAGCGACATTGTAGGCGGTGAAATTTGTGTGCTACGAGCTCTGTGCTTCCAAGAATGAAGTAAAGGGGAAAGGGAGACAGGATAAAGTGTCATGAGACAGACATATACATACAATATACACAGCCATGTACACAAGGGCATCACTTTGTGTTGAAAAGTGGTGGGGACATAAGGGCTCATGAAAAAACACTTTTTAAACAGTCTTCAACATATGCAATTTTAGGCAATGTAATGGGGGATTGGTATGAGGTCAGAGTAGATAATTANGTCTTCAACATATGCAATTTTAGGCAATGTAATGGGGGATTGGTATGAGGTCAGAGTAGATAATTACAGCAGGAAATAAAATGCGTAATGGCGCATCAAAAGGGTTCAAAGTCTAGGCTACTAGAGTCGACAAGACAAAAATACTCAGCTTAAAACACACAACGTCGACTGCAGGTAACAGTCATCCATATGCATCACATCACATCCTTTTTTGCTTTTTTTTTTATCTTATGTTACTTTTTTTGGACAAAGCACAATTGTTTCTTATTTTATTCTTGTTTTATTCTTATTGTGCAAATAAACCTTTCTCAAAATGTTGTAACTTGTTAATTAACATTTCTTGGTGCAAGCTGTTTTTCAGAACATTTTTAACAGATTATGCTTTTGCCGTTTACCAGACAGTAGCAGAGAGAAGAGTCTGATGCTGGGCTGGTTTGGGTCTTTGAGTATTTTCTCAGCTTTCCTCCTGCTCATCTGGGTGAAGACGTCCTGCATGGATGGAAGTTCTGACCTGATGATCCTCTGCAGAGACATCTTGTGGTCCTGCTTGGAGCTTCTCCTGCACCAGGCCATGATGCAGCCAGAGAGGACGCTCTCTACGGTGCACCTGTAGAAGCTGCTGAGTATCCTCCTGGCCTTGCCGAACCTCCTCAGTCTCCACAGGAAGAAGAGGTGCTGGTTAGCAGTCCTGATCACAGAGTCAATGTGTGTTGACCTCTTCAGGTTCCCCAAGGAACCTGAAGCTTCTCTCCACTGGTGTCCCATTGATGAAGACGGGGTGAATACATCTTACGTTACGATGATTACATGTTACATTACTGACAATCATTTCCCAAAGCATACTACTGGATCGGTGAATTAAAAATGTTTTTCCTACCTTCCAGACCTCCATTGGTTTCAGTTCATTCTGCTATTAAAATCAACTTGTTGATACTGTAAACGTTCTTGGGATAGGTAATCCATCATCACCAACAAGACGTGTATTCAGGTTTTTTTAGAAGTTATGTAATTTTAGTGTTTAAGCTCAATAAAAAGCGTGGAGTGAATGTATGCCTCCACCGGGGAATATAGTCCCAAAAGAAGACCTGTGTTTATGGAAAAATTTAAAGGACCGTGACTTCATAAGGCTGTGTAACTATTAGCAGGAGAAACATGGATTTTTAAGGTGGGTGTATCGCTTGAATATTTGATTTTGAAAGATTAAGAGATTTTGCAAAATATCAGGAAAGCTGAAATACAGTTTTATCCTTTGGGAAATGATTGTCAGTAATGTAACATGTATGAAAATTGAATGTGTTAGGCTCAAACATGCAAAATGGGCAGTATGGTCTCTTAAGCCTCTTAACTGTTCTGAGCTCTGAACAAACATTGTTTGGAGAGGCAGCTTTTGGTTTTTATGGTCCTAGACTAACAATTTGACAGAGGGCCTTCAGGTTTCAAAAACGGGATATTCTTAAGAAGAATTTTAAATCTTTTTAGTACTGCTTTTATGCCAAATGCTGACACATGACGTTTTTTATTGGCATATTATTTTTATTTTATCTTTATATTTTTATATACCGGTGTCTTTTTTAGTCTTATGTGAAGCACTTTGAGTTGCACATGAATGAATGAATACAAATAAAGATTATTATTATTACTATAGTGTTATTAAATCGCAGTAATCTTACTCCGAGTTAAAAAAAAAAAAAAAAAAAANAAAAAAAAAAAAAAAAAAACATTATGCAACTGTAAATAGATTTATTCAAGCATGTAAACGTCATAAAAGGAATAAACTGTCTCTGCATGCATTTCCTCTCCTTCATACGCTGATTACTATATTCATAAAAAAAAAAAAAAAAANAAAAAAAAAAAAAAACACAGAATATCTGAATATCTTATTAATTCCTCCTTGTACACGTCTTACTCACATTTTCGTCTGAATTACTGACAACAAATCAGAGTGTGTAAAGTGTGTGTGTAAATGTACTGAGTATTGTTATGATATGCGGAGTTACCTGTCCGATTTTTGACCCGGAAACTAACGATGTTAAGCTCGAGCCAGATTGCTGGACACAGCTTCGAGATTTTGAAGTATCGCGAAGTAATAGAAAGAAATTTCGCGAAGTAATAGAAAGAAACATCGGAAGTATCGCGATATTCTCTGCAGAGCACACACTGGGCTCATTTAAGATGAACTGCGTGTCGCCTGGAAAACAGACGAGAGCAGGCGGCAGCAGCAGGGGGAGGAGCTAAAAGTCACCTGTGAAGTTGGACACTTCCCGTTGTTAACGGATCACGCGCGGACGGTGCGGATGGCTGAAGGTATCATGTATGAGAAGGGATAGCTCTTGGGATTGATGAAAATTTAGATAAGATCTAAATTTTGATAACACAGGATACAGGACACTTAAAATTATTATTATTATTATTATTATATTATTAACAATCCAAGACGGGTATGGCAGGGAATACACATCACCAACTACAGGGGCAGCAA
>VXCM01009502.1:0-12697 GCA_014773175.1 Lucifuga dentata | reverse complement strand
TTTCAGGTTTGCCCTGGCGATGCTATACTGTGCTTTGTCTCCTGTTCTGAAGGCGGTGTTGCGGTCATCAGGAGAGTCTGAGGAGACGTTTCTAATAAAACCCATCGCTGATTAAATCATCAAGCCTCCATGTTTGACATGTTTCACAGAAACGAAAAGTCATGGAAGATGTTTTTAACAGACGTGTGAAATGCGAGATGTACTTTTTCTAAACTCCATCCACTCTAGATCATTTTCTGCACGCAACATATTTAGTTGAGCTTAAAAAGGTTATTAAAGGTGACATATTTAAATTTCCATGTTATTATTTTCATTTACAAGTCCAAATTAAAACGTTCACAATGATTACATATGCAAAATAAAAAAAAAAAAAAAAATTNAAAAAAAAAAAAAAAAAATTGATCCAGTTGTACTCTAATTTGCTACAGCACTTCTGTGCACACTGACTGAAAACAGCCAGTTTTAGATTATGTTATTTTAATGATAGAAAATGCAGAAATAGAAAAAAAATTACAGTGAGGCAGACTCATGACCAGTGAGTTATGGACATTTACATTTATTATGTTGCTATAGCGCCACCTATAGGCCACATCACCTGCATGAGAATATGCGCACGTGTCATTTAAATTTGCTTTAAATTTAAATTTGCTTTTTATTGAAATTTAATATTTAAACAGTGTGTTTATTCCTATGGGAATGTGGCAACTCCTGTGGAGTAAATAAATAATAATTATTATTATGTACTATCAAAATTATATGTTTTATATGTAGAGGACTGTTCAGGCTTATGAGTTTCACAGTGTATGTCTGAGAAAATATTGTGGTTTTATGATTTTCGGTTGGGTTGTTTCAAATAACATGAAACACATAAATCCTGAGGCTTTTTTTTTTTTTTTTTTTTTTTACAGTGGAGGGACCTCTGGATTTTTTCAGTTTAGAAACCAAAATGTTTCATAGACATGATTAATAGTAAACAAGTTCATCTCAACATCCCCGCTTTGATTTCTCTGCATGCCTCCTTAGAACTGTGATCAGCCAATCATTGATCTATTTAGAATGTCTATCAGCCAATAATAATCACTACCTGATTGATTGGTGCAGCCCTTAAAGTTGTGGTTTGCTTTGTAAGAAGATGATCATGGCCACAGATCAGAAACACGAAAAACAGAAACCTGAGACAAGGATATCTAGCAAAACACAGGACGCGCCACTCAGACGACCTCTTACCTCTGACCTCACTTCCCTTCACAGGGTCCAGCTTTCAGTCTGAGAACACCAACACCAAAACCGCAAACCTCTCCTCAGACTGGATCTATGACGGAGTCATCCATCCTGATTTTAAGGTTTAAAATTGATTTTTTTTTTTTTTAATTAATCTTTATTTTTTTATGTTAAATAATGATTACTGAACATTTTTCACGTGTTTCATTGTTGATATTAATTAGTGCGAGCTGCTGGAAGTCAGTCAGGACTACAAATCCTCTCCTGACCCAAAACACAGCCAGTAATCCCTCCACACACACACACACACACTTTAAACGTGTAAACACCTCTTTATTCTTGTCTTCAGAAATGCTACATTTTTCAAACTGACTGTCCAAATCTCAAACTCACGTGTGAATATTTACAAGCTATTACACAATAAAACACACACACACACACACACACACACACACACACACACATACACAGAGCTGAATCAGTGTGTGTGTGAGGTGTTTTTAACCTCTTAAACTCTTCTGGATTGTTTGATGACTCTTTTACCCACAGAATGTCAGGTTGTCATGGAGATCCCAACGTTTCCAAAAACAGAAAATGTCAGTTTTGGGGAAAAAAATAATAAAATGATGCATCAAACGTTTAAAACATCGTAAACCAACATCCTAATGATTCAAAACTAAAGCTTCGATGTTTAGTTTTTTAAGAGTTTAACCATTAACCTGTGTGTGTGTGTGTGTGTGTGTGTGTGTGGCAGCAGCAGAAAAGTTTAGTTCCTTTGATAATTCTGTTCTCGTACCTCATCAGGTTCTGTAAACCCTGTTTGCTGGAGTTTCTCCTCAGCAGAGCGTTGGACATGTTGACCTCCTCCTGCTTCTTCTTCTTCTTCTTCTTCTTCTTCTTCTTCTTCTGTCAGGAAACAAACCGATCACACAAACTACTGTGAAGAACTTTCTCCTCTTTTTCTCCTTTTAGGCAGCTTCCTGTCCTGATTACGTGTGTGCGCTCACGTCTGTGTATGTGTGTGTGTGCGTTTCAGTGTGTATGAGTGTGTATTGTAGTGCTGAAGTCTCCTCTGGTGGTTTCACACACACACACACTCTCTCTTTCTTTTCTGAGTATCACACAGTTTCCCTCTGTAATGCTTGTTGGGAATGTCAGTCGAGCGATGACACTCTCTTTCTCTCTCTCACTCTCTCTTGCTCACTCTCTCTCTCTCTCTTTGTTGNCCCCGTCCTACATGTGGTTTTCATTGAGGAGCTCACAGCAGCAGAGCCTGACATCTTTCTCTCTTTCTCTGTCCTTTTTCCTCCTTTCTTTCTTTGTTGCCTCTCTCTCTCTCTCTCTCTTGCTTCGTTATGTCAGGTCATGTGATCTTCCTCGCAGGGAGTGAAAACCGATCCTCCCTCCCCCCCCCAACTGCCAGAAGAAGAGATCAGCAGGAAAAAGTGAGAAGCTGTTTGTTTGTTATCTCCCAGATACACAGACTGAAGTAACCTGATACTGATATTCAATTAAAAGTACTAATACTGCATCCACGTGCAAGTAGAGACAGACACGTGTACAAGGGTTGATTGATAAGTAGTGAGCCTGACTTGTAATGCAGTGAGCAGGTGTGTAATAGTTTAAGGAAACAATATAATTTCTTGTTTGAGCTCGTCGATTCTAACCTGAAGGTTCCAGACGTAGCAAAGGCTCCGTCAGTATGACCAGCAGAGACGATGTAGCGTTAGCTGCTAACTGTGATTATGGCTTTGAGCTTTTTCACCTGATTTGGCCCCTCAGACTTTAGAGAGGGCTGGGAGAGGACCAATGATGTGTGGTCCTTTAAAGCCCTTTAAGATGTGATACAGAGCTTATACAGATAAATTTGACTTGACCTGACCTCTTCCCAGACATTAAAAAAAAAAAAAAAAAAGGTTTTAGCTGGAAATTGTCTGGCCTCATATCTTCATGACAAGAAGTACTTTGTCTCCATTGGTAGACAGATGACCTGCGGGGTTCCACAGGGGTCCATTTTGGGACCCCTCTTGTTCAATCTCTATATGCTTTCTTTAGGCCAGCTATTCTTAACCAGTGGCCTGCAACCCACTGGTGGGCCTCAGAGTGCCATCTAGTGGCCAAATGGTCTTGTGAAAGGAGTTTTTAAAATGGTAATTACCAAGGTTTTAGGGATTTTTGAACGTTTTTTTAGTTTTTTTTTTGTTTTGATCTGTTTTAGCACCTTAAATAAATGTCACTGTTCAAAACATCTAAATTATCCCTTAGTAACGTCTCTGTCTCTCCTTCTCTCTCAGCTAGCTGTTTGTGTCAGAGACAGTGAGCAAACGCATGAATGTGATTGGCTAGGGTGGGAGGGAGTTTAAAAAAGCGGCTCTCTGATAGGTTGAGAGACCTGTCACTCAAGAATCCAGATGCCGAGGATTCCCTGCAGAACTTTTCCAGGTTCGTTTTTAATGTCACAGATTAGGCAGAAAATGTATAAATTTAAGTTATTCTCACACACAAATTTTATATTTGTAATGTAACAGCTCCTTCTTGGTCCATAGACATAATGTGGATATTATTGGAAAGCTCCAAACCTCACGACAGTCCATACAGTGAGTGCTGAGACAGGAAGGGAAAAGTCTACTAATAAACTAAAACTAGTTAGGCAAGATTTTAATGACCAGTTACATTTTGAAATAACCTGAAATAAGTTGTTTCAAACATTATTTGACGATGTCCTGTGATCACAAACATTTCAGTTTGACATCAGGTAGAGATGAATGGATTTTGCTGCTGTTAGCAGCTTAAAAGTACATGCAATAAACAATTTTGACTAGAAAATATGATGGAGATGATTCTACAACAGCAAAAGCATTGATGTGGGCAGTAAAGAAATATGGCTCTGAATATATAATATTTTGGATTTCCTGTGGCAGGTAGTGATGCTGAGCCAAAAGCATAAAATGTGAATGTGATGAAGTCCTGAAAAATTAATCAAATAAATCTAAAAAATAAGCTTCAGATGCTTATTAGCAGCAATGTATCTGGCTGAGCAGAATATATATTTTTACTGCAGTTGACAGTGGAAACATACATTCTTATGTTTTATATTTATTTGGGAAGGTGGAAATCATGTGACGATCTGAAGTGGTGCTTTAGGCCAAATCACACAAAATAATAAAGTAGCCTTCCATAACTATGCAGATGACACGCAAATACACATATCACATCAGGTGATTATGGACCTGTCAAATCTCTGTGTCACTGCATCAAACAAATTAATGGCTAGATGCGACAAGATTTTCTCCAACTAAATAGAGGTAAGACTGACATAGTTGTCTTTAGAACATGAAAAGACAGAGTGTTTTGACTCCCTCCCTCCCTCCCTCTCATAACTGAAGAATCAATTCATAAATCTTGTTGTTATCCTGGACTCAGATTTAAATTTCCACAGCTGTAACTTCATCAGCTTATTACCATCTTAAAGATATTACAAGAATCAGAGGAATAATGTCTAAGCAAGACCCTGAAAGGCTTACCCACACCTTTATTTCCAGTAGACTGGATTACTGAAATAGTCTGTGTACAGACTCCAACTCCAGCTTATTCCGAACGCTGCCAGGCTCCTGACGAAAACAGGGAAATATGACCACGTTACACCAGTTCTAAAATCCTTATGTTGGTAACAGTCACGCAGAGAATCGATTTAAAATCTTGTTGCTTGTCTATAAATCACTCTGGCAGTGGGCCTAAATATGTCTCTGATATGCTTGTGCCATATGAACCTTGTAGGTCCGAGGACATCTGGACCCTGAGGACATCTGGGGCTGGTAACTAGCTAACCCTAACCCTACTGGCTGTCCTACGACTTACAACAAAACACAGTGAAGCAGCGTTTTGTTATCATGCAGCACAGACCTGGAATAACCTCATCAGACAAGCCAACTTTCAAGTCAAAAAACTCTCCTATTTTATACTGCCTACTCTACCTCATAATGACTACAAACTTAATTTTAAATTCATTTTTAAAATATTTTTCAGCTTCATTGTTAGATCTCTGCACCTCTTGTCTGCACTTTCTCTTTTTAAATTTGTAAATCATTTAGTTTTCAGTGTATTATCGCTTCTCTGTGCTTTAGCTCCTTTTAAATGTAAATCTTTTGTTTTTGCTGTGGTTTTTTTAATCACTCTGTAAAGCACTTTGAGTTGTCAGTGTATGAAATGTGCTACAAATAAAGCTGCCTTGCCTTCCTCAGATGATGACGTCATGTCAGCTGCAGAGGATTTTTTTAGTTTTTGGATAAAATTCCTCCAGCATCTGTGGCAGATGTGTGTCAAGTTAAAGGAGGAAAATAAAGAACTACCAAACTAGACAAATTCTCAATCAAATCTTGGATGTTCAGATTTTGGTTGGTCGATGGAGATTTGTGGCAGAAAATTATTAATGATACAGAAAGGTAAGAATTTCAACATTTAGCGCAAAATGATACTGAGTAATGTGAAGAATGAAAAAAGGCAAAACATCTGAAAAGTTAGAAGAATAAACAGGACATGAGGGGAAAAAAAAACAATGCATGCTAATTGCAGCACCCAGAGGCCTGCTCAAACCTGAGCCAAACCAGAGTGAATCACAAAGTGCAAAAACACGCCAAAAATCTGGCAGCTGCACGTCATATTTTACATGAGCTTAAGCAGTCAACTTATCACAGCGTGCCAACATGCAAAGATGCAAACTAATCCGGGAAATGTGGGACTCAGCAAATAGTGGCCCATGAGCCAAAACTGGACTTTCATCAAAAATAATTTGCCCCCCCCCCACATAATCTGAAATGTGCTTTTTGTTTTAACACTTTAATGGGGTGTGTCCAGTGTCCACTATAGCTTCAGCTAGTTTGAGTGGAAAACACACAAGTGAACACGCAGCAACATTCAGCTAGCCATTTACACACCTGAGAAAATGTCTGAGTAATACCATGAGTAATAATAAGTGAGTAATACCATGAGTAATATGAATAATACCATGAGTTCAAAATGTAACATACAGTATATCAAAGTGTGAGATTTTTATTGCAAAATACAGTGAAAAGTCACTAAAATACCAGTGCCAATTTGTTAGCTCTCCGTATATGTTAGCTAATAAGGTTCACAAAAGTTTAACACAGGTGCAGGAGGCATGCTGAGTCAGGCTTAATAAATCAGTTCCAGATAACATCAGATACCTCCACACATTAAAAAAGCACAGAATTCAAACATCAACCAAGCCGTTTAGGAAATTAATATTTTGAGAATGTTCAATAGGGTGAGGAGCACAGACGTCAGCAGAGGCTCAAAGCAGAACCGTTGTGAGGCGGTTCAGGGATCTGATCAGGACGCCTCCGTTTGGAGGTTTTCCAGGCATGTCTAACTGGGAAGAGACCCCGGGGTAGACCCTGAACATGCTGGGAGAGCTAAAGCTCAGAGCTAATGCTAAAGCTCAGTGCTAATTCTAAAACTCAGAGCTAATGCTAAATCTCAGAGCTAATGGTGAAGCTCAGTGCTAATGCTAAACTCAGTGCTAACGCTAAAGCTCAAAGCTGTTTGGTGTGAACTCAGAACTTGGACTTTATGACTTCCAACTACGAGAACTCCAACAAAAAGGCCCCTTAACTCGGAATTCTGACTTGGAAAGTTGGATAAGCTTTAACTGAGTTGAGTATTGAGGTCATATAATATAACTGGTAATGCAGCAGCTGTTTGAAACAGCAAATAGCTGATAATGTTAAAATGTAGCTTTCTTTGGTCCAACAACAAGAGTTTTCATGAAGGCGTCATGTTGTCTCTGTTTAGCTCAAATGCACGGTGGTTGCAAATGATGCAATTCCAAATTCCGACTTCCCAGTTCTGACATACAATGAACGCAGCATAATGCTAAAGCTCACAGCTAATGCTAAAGCTAGGACACAGATGCAAAGTAAAGTCAACCTTTTAGAATAACAGCACTTTATCAGCCAATGTGGAATGAAACTTTCTGGGTCACAGTTTTACATTAAGGTTCTCTTTTCATTCGGAGCATTGTGGTGTAAAAGGCAGGACGTCCACACCGTGTCGAGGGATACATAATCTGGCTTTATTGGCCCTCGTGGGCCCCCTTCTCTGTGTATAAGCCACTCCCACACTCACACCTGACTTTCAACTTGGCCGAATTTGTTTTCGGAGTGTCTGCAGAGAGGTTCTTTTCTCTTTTCTTTACACGCTCTGACAAACAAACTCCGCTGCTTTGTCCTTGACATGCTCACGCATTCAATGTGACGCCATCGCCATGGTAACATGCTCATCATCATTCACTGCTGGAGTGCTGGTAAGTCTTGTTCGATGGCACATCGAACAAAGGGGCATTCTGGGAAGGGAATGCAGCCCCCCCCCCCNGCCCCCCCCCCCGGTGACTCAGTGGGGTGTGAAGCACAACAATGTTCATAAAAACAGGAAACAGTGGCTCACCTGAACGCAGCGTTGTAACAAACAGAGCAGCGTGGCACTGGGCTTTTTCCCCATAACACACTCACTTTCCATCACACCAGCATAAAGAGTCAACGAGACTTCCCTGGTGATCCTGCATGTTTGAGCACAAAATATACAACCTGCATACATGTTACGTTACTGCTAACCAATTTACAAAACATAAAACCATATTTTAGTTTTCCCGTTATTTTTTCAAACCCTCTAATCTTTCAAAATCAAATGTTCAGGTGATAACACACCTTAAAATTCAATGTTTCGCCTTCTAACATGTATGCAAGATTGTAGAAGGCACGGTCATTTTAAGTTCTCGGTAAAAGTCGTCTTCTCCTGGGACTATATTTCCTGGTGGAGGCATACATCGTCTTCCATGCAGCTCCGTGTTGGATCATTTAAATAAAGTTACAGTTGACAAAAAAAAAAAAAACCTAATAGACATTGTGTTTGCTGTTATGATTCTTTATCTCAAGCATGTTTCAAGTCTCTACAATTGATTTTTATAGCATACTGGAATGAACTGAAACCAATGGCAGTCTGGAAGGTAGGAAAAACAATCTAAAATTTAATGTAAATGTAGGATATTTTGGGAAGTGGTTGTCAGTAACGTAACGTGTATGTAGGTTGTATATATACCGGGCTCAAACATGCACGATCGCCGGTATGGTTCTTTAATAACAGGTAAAATGACTTGATAAGAATTCTCATGAAACATGTCTATGATGTTAAAGCTTCAACTGTTTGTCCACTTTTCAGCAGAAAAACAGACAGAATGTTTAACTAAGACTGAAACGACATTTATCTAAAAAAAAAAAAAAGTAAGAATCTGACTAAAAGAATCAGGTTGAACCATCTTGACTTCCTGTTTACGTGGTCTTTTTCATCTTTGCACAGAGAACTCTGATATATGGGGGATGAGTGGATCCCGGCGGTGCGTTCAGGGACAGATAGCACCCTTATCTCCCAAAGCTTCCAGCCATAAACACTCCACCATCCATCAGCGGTAACAAAGCTGTGTCAGCCTGTGCTTAGAGCAGACAGCCTGCAGTGCGTGTGTGTGTGTGTGTGTGTGTGTTTCTGGAGCTTATCTGGTGACTACAGGTATCAATAAACACACTATCTGCTGTTGTTGGATTTTTAGAGTATGTCTCTTTCAGAATTTCCAGAATCAGAATTTTTTTTTGATTAATTTTTTTTTTTTTTTTTTTTTTTTTTTTAGCTGTATTTCCATGTTTAAGGCAGTTGATAGTTTCATTTCTGCTGCTCGTATCTTATGGTTCCAGCTGTTATTACCGTGATTTCAGCTTTGAACTATGAAGTACTGATACTTTCCATTTCCTCCACTACATTTCAGAGAGAAATATTGAACCTTTTATTGTACTTTATTTACTGTATTGATGGCGTTAGGTTACTTTAGCAACTTATGACATTGAATTCAACATTAAACTCATACTTTTATTAAAAAAAAGAAAATATCTGTAACACCTATTTTACATCCTCATTCCTTTGTTCCCTTTTCCTTTTCTTACTTTTTTCGCTTTGTTTTTTCTCTTTGTTCTCTTCCTTATTCCACTTTTCCTTATTTCTTGCTTGTCTCCCTTCTCTTCATCATTCTTTTCCTAGTTTCCTGTTCTTCCTTTTGTGCTTTCTACTCTTTCTGTCCTACTTGCCTTCTGTTTCTGCTTTTCTTCTTCAGCCCTCTGACAGGATGAAAATCCTCTAAACCGGAGAGAGGTTGTTTTTTTCCGGTGAAAGTGGAGTCTGTCGGATGATTTCAGGGAACTTGAAGCTGAAACTGAGAAAGTGTTGATGCGTTTATCCCATTGTCTCTGCGAACGACATGAACAGCAGCCAGGATTCACATGCTGGATCCGGACCAGGATCACACCGTCTGCAGGAAAACTGTTTGGTCTGATATTCAATAGTTAGTTTTCAATAGTTAATAATTAATAGTTGGTAATAATTAATAATTAATTAATATTAATAATTATTAATAATTAATAATTAATTATAAATAATAATTAATAGTTAGGTAATAATTAATAATTCAATAGTTTGTTTTCAATAGTTTTCAATAGTTTCAAATTGGTTTCAGTTCATTCTGCTATTAAAATCAACTTGTTGATACTTGAAACGTTCTTGGGATAGGTAATCCATCATCACCAACAAGACGTGTATTCAGGTTTTTTTAGAAGTTATGTAATTTTAGCGTTTAAGCTCAATAAAAAGCGTGGAGTGAATGTATGCCTCCACCGGGGAATATAGTCCCAAAAGAAGACCTGCGTTTATGGAAAAATTTAAAGGACCGTGACTTCATAAGGCTGTGTAACTATTAGCAGGAGAAACATGGATTTTTAAGGTGGGTGTATCACTTGAGTATTTTATTTTGAAAGATTAAGAGATTTTGCAAAATATCAGGAAAGCTGAAATACGGTTTTATCCTTTGAGAACTGATTGTCAGTAATGTAATGTATGAAAATTGAATATATCAGGCTCAAACATGCAAAATGATGGTATGGTCCTTTAAAATTCCCAAAACAAGCTGATTTGTAGCAGAAACTGAGCTGGAAGTTGTCAGACTCAGACCAGACTTTCACAATCAAACACAGATGAATTTTGGTTTTTCAGCTCCGTTAACAGAAAGCCTTTCCTGGACGAGCTTACAGCATTAAAAGCAATAAACAGCACTTGGAGTTTCATAGCCAGAGAGATTAGTAAGATTTGTTTTGAAAATTACAATTAGCAAAGCTCCTGGCCTCTTCTTGCTGAGTCTAACCGAATACAAACTCTTTGATAAATTGTTATTTCTGGAAAGAAAATGTATTTTATTGAAATTAGTTTGTGAGACTCCTCCTACTGTTGCTTTGTGGCTTAAGGAAATGTTTAATGTATTTCCCCATGAAAGGATCAGCTCTGGCAATGATGAATAAATAATAAAGGCAATAATCAGATGTTTTTGAGGCCTACAGCATATTAATGAAAGAACAATATTCTCTGAAAAGGAAAACTCAAGAAAGGGAGGAAATGCAGGACAAATGATTTTTGAGGTTAAGAGTTTCTTATTGTAGTTGGGGGGTCAGGTGGGGCGATGGACTGTTACTGACTGGATGGTTTCTCTCTGTTTTTGTCAAATGATTTGTTCAGTTTGTCTTAATAACTGTTGAAATATCTAATAAAATAGATTAAGCCAGTCATCCTCAAAATCCGGACTCCGGTCCGGATCCGGATCAAACCACAGCTGTCTCTGAACTCTGAGCAAATTCTACTTTTCATATGTGTTATTAGTTTTATCTGTGAGACATTGCTTTGACACAACAAGTAAAATTCTCTGAAACAGAATGTCCACTGTGTGAGAATGTCTACTCTGCTTTGGTTTGGTCCAATCACATTCAGCATTCCCCACTTGACACTTTAAATTCCCAGAAAAAAAAAATTAGTAAATTAATAAACGGACCTTTGTCTTCTTGAAAAAATTTTTTGTGGACCTCTAAGATTTGTATTTGTAGCCCTGGATTAGGCCTTCATCAGAACCTTCTGGGAGCCAAAGTGACTCAGCCTAATTATCAAATCCTGACATCTGTTCCACACATCTGCTCACCTGGAGAATTCCCAGGATTCTCCAGGTGAGCAAATATATTTCATATCTTCTCTAGATGGCGCTAAGAATGAAATTCATACAGCAACGCAACCATGAAATAAAAGCAGCAAAGCAATTATCTAGTTATCCACTGACAGAAACAGGGCACAATAAGAATCCTGTACATAATGGCAAACTACAACTATAAAATATCCCTACAGGAGAATCTATATATATATATATATATAAACTCAGTGCTGGGCCATGTATTCTACACCTAGGCCTTCAGTGCTATCCTCCCGCAATTAAACCTCAGCATGACACTAGGACTATATGCTGCATTATTCAACCAGTAACCAGTCCATATTCACAGTGACAGTAACCTTTATCAAGTGGAATAAAGTGATTTAACACGAGGAACGTGTAACGCTCGCAAGACCTCACGACTGGAGTGAGATCTGACATGGCGGTGTACTGCTAGCTAGATTAATCCAAATAATAGCTGAAAAACACCCGCAGAAAACAATAAATAAATTAATAAACAACAATAAAAGGAAAGCCTTTGCGACAACAAGTCACTGTCGTTGTGGTAATATGCGGATCCGACCACGGTGGATTACATCGCAGATTTAGAAGACTACATCGATCGCTACTATCAAGCTTACTGCCCAGACATGGACTCTCCGGCACCGAGGGACGACAGTCCTTCTAAACGTAAGAAGAAGGATTCCTCTACAGACACAGAAGATCTTGAAATGACAGAGGTAGAGGTAAGTATGCTCTGTTCCATTAATAATAAATGAGTTGCTCGTGGAGCTGCACAAGCAGATGAAGGAAATGCAGGTAAGCCTCAACTTTGCTTATGAAAAAATAGATCGGCTGGAATCCGAAAATAAATCACTTAAAGTGACGGTGGATTTATTAACCAAAAAAACAGACACTTTAGCCAAAGAAAACACAAAGACAAATGAGACCATACTTGACATTCAGTCACAGAGCATGCGCAACAACTTAATATTCTCTGGAATACCGGAAAACCCGTCCTCGGATGATCCAGAAGCTCTTCTAAAAGACTTCATGATCTCCAAGCTTAAACTCCCTCCTGACACCTCCTGGCTCGACAACATCACTTTTCACTGTGTGCACAGACTCGGCGGTCCCAAGAGCAAGAAACCTCGGCCTGTCATCACCAAGCTGGAGCACTACAAGCATAAATCATCAAGAGCAAGGCAAGGGAGCTTAAAGGATCCAACTTTGGGATAAATGATCAATTTCCAAAAGAAATTAACGACCGCCGGAAGATTCTGTACCCAATCATGAAGCAGCACAGACAGAATAACAAGCATGCTTACATGTTAGTGGATAAACTTTATGTGGACAGACAGCTGTACCAGAATCTGTCCACAACCCCATGGCTTTTCT
>VXCM01009493.1:1098-12657 GCA_014773175.1 Lucifuga dentata | reverse complement strand
GCCTCCTGTAACCTGAACATGGACTCTATCTGCTCTCATCATGCTCACAGCAACAATCTGAGCTCCATGCTTCATATAACATACTAAAACCAACATTTTAACATGGACTATTGCTGCTCTCATCACGTTCACAGCAACAATCTGAGCTCTGTGCTTCATCGGGCTACCATCAACATTTTAACATGGAGGTAAATAAACAGTGTTTTTTCTTTGTGAGGAGCTTTGCTATCAAGGTTGGTAAGGGTGATAGTTATAGGACAGGGACAGGGGTGGCGAACCCACGGCTCTTGAGCCGCATGTGGCTCCAGACCCGGTTCAGTGCAGCTCCTTTTGTTCCTTGCTCCACCACCCCACCATCGACAAATTTGATAGTTGGTACAATTATCGCTGAACCCCCAACACTCCATAAGAACGCAAATAGAATGCATCTGTGCCCCCCGTCAACAACTTGAATTGTCTTCATCGCGTTTGTGGCTCTGTGGAGTATAGGGTTTTATTTTTGGCTCTCCGAGTCTGAGTCCACCCCTGATCTAGAGCCTCCAAAAATATTGGCACCCCCAGTAAATAAAAGTGAAATGGGTTGTGAAAAAAGTCTTTGTTTATCCTCTCTATGTTTCATTCAAAATATGAAAAATATAACCTTTCATTAAAGTATAATAATTGAAAGGAAAATGAAATATAAAAATAAATAGAAAAATTAAAAAAAAAAACTATAAGGAAATTAATACAGAAATTTAAATGACAAAAATGAATATATATATAAAACACATTTTATTTGTAGGCACCTTTCATGGCACTCAAGGACACCTTACAGTAAAATCGAAAACAGCAAAATCAAAAACATTTGAAATAAAACAATATAGGGGAATAAAACATATCACAGAATTTATAAACCATGAGCTAGTTTGAACAGGTGTGTTTTAATCTGTGATTTGAATTGTGTGATGGAGTCCAGCTGACGGATGTGTAGTGGAAGAGAGTTCCAGAGTCTGGGTGCAGAGCAGCTGAAAGCTCTGGCACCCATGGTGCTAAGTCTGAAGGATGGAACTGAGAGTAGAACAACTGAAGAAGATTGCAGAGAATGGGAGGGTGTGTAGGGATGAAGAAGTTCTGAGAGGTATGGAGGGGCCAGGTTATGGAGGGCTTTGAAGGTCAACAGTAGAATTTTGTAGTTGATCCGTTGTTGAACAGGAAGCCAGTGAAGCTGGATGAGGGGGCGATGTGGTCAGATGATTTGGTGTGGGTGATGATCCTGGCAGCAAAGTTTTGGATGATTTGGAGATGATGAAGAAGTTTATTAGGAAGACCAGAGAGGAGATGGTGTTACAGTAATCAATACGTGAGGTGACCAGGGCGTGAACGAGAATTTGGGTGCTGTGCTGAGAGAGGGATGGGCGGAGTCTTGCAATGTTACGAAGGTGGAAAAAGGCCGTATGGGAAATACTGTTGATCTGAGGGATGAATGAAAGTGTGCTGTCGAATATGACGCCAAGACTTTTTACCTGTGAGGNTGTTGATCTGAGGGATGAATGAAAGTGTGCTGTCGAATATGACGCCAAGACTTTTTACCTGTGAGGAAATGTGGGCGATCGAAATGGTGAACGGGGGTGCTTTGGAGAGTGTAGATTTAGTGCCAATGAGAAGAACCTCGCTTTTATTGCCGTTGAGTTTGAGGAAATTGTTTGACATCCAAGATTTAATGTCTTTGAGACAGCTGGTGGGAGGGAGGTGTTGGGCCTGGTGGAAATATAGAAGAGTGTCATCGGCGTAGCAGTGAAATAAAATTCCATAGTGACGTAGGATGTGTCCAAGGGGAAGGAGGTAAATGATGAAGAGGAGTGGCCTCAACACACACATATAAATACAGAAATAAATGAATAAATATATACAGAAATAAATGAACAAATAAGTGTGAAATTAAATAAAAATGCTCATTATTCTTGTTTTTAATTTGTCTTTATATTTTCACATGTATTTCTTTTTATTCCTCTTTATATTTCCACATGTATTTTTCTTTCATTTATTTTTAATTTTGGCAAAATGGGTATTCCAGTCTGTAATGTTTGTAAGAAATTCAGTCTTCCGCTTTTGTATGCATAATTTCACAGAAAAATGTGTGTGCTGAATAAAGACAGTTTGTGCTGATTTTGATGAAGTCAAACAAATCAAAAATTCTTTGCGTTGAAATTAGAGACATTGGGTTCAGACATGCTCACAGCACGCCAAGATTCACATATATGTTCATATCTGTAGATCGTTTGCTCTGGTCTGAATCAGGGACTAAATTGTTGGTTTCAGTTTCACAAAGGAAAATATCCAATCAAACCAAGATATATCAGCAAAAGTCATGTAACAACACTCTCTCTGCTCATTGGTCAGAAAAGTCTGGGGGCGGAGAAAGAAAATGGAATTTGGTTGCCAGTAATGCAACGTATATTGTATTTATTGGGCTCAAACATGGAAATCACTGGTATGGTCCTTTAACATTTTCCTGCAGCTGTTTGTTAGTAAAGATGAAGTTTGAAGAGTTTGTGTATTTTCAGGGAACAACACACCACACTTTGGCTAAGTTAATGCTTAACAAGTTTATTAATAATTTTCACAGAATTCAAGGAAATTTAAAAAAAAAAAACAACAAAAGCTTTGAAGCACAGTGACTGCAAACATTTTTTTTTTTTTTTGCAAATATTCAGTGTTTAACAATGCAACACTATGCAACAATGCACATGAATATTTACCCTTTTCTTTAGTCAGTTAAAATTTAGTAGTTACAAGAAATTACAACATTTCCTGGTAAAATACAGAAAGATGAGAACAGCTGATAAAATTACAGATTATAACTTAAAGCCACATATAATTAGCAGAAAAACAAGTCTGCATAAAAATCTTGTGTATTTTATCACTTCATTCACTTGAAAAGAAACAGAAATTCTGATTAAATGATAAATAGCAAATTATCAAACATTTTTCAGACGTGAAGTTGCGTGAAGAAAAGCTCGGATAAACGGGCCTGCAGTCTCGTTTCTAACCGCGACGTCCACAACAGCAAACAAAACTCTGCATTTACCTTAAAAACACTTGACAGGAGAATGTGCTCACCTGCACGGAAACTCTGTGTCTACATACATACGTGTCCGTAAAGGTGAGCAGAGGATTTGGTGACAGACAGGAAGCAGAAAAATTAAGGCAGATTTCTTGATGAGTCATTCCACTGTTAAATCCAGCTGAACACCCAACACGTGGCCAAAAGTAACGACGCCTTTGCATTTTCTTTATCATTAGTTATAACTATTAACTTATAGTAGTTACACTACTATAAGTAAAAAAAAAAAAAAAAANAAAAAAAAAAAAAAAAAACAGGCTGATAATCTGATCATTTGAGAAATTTTAACCATTTAAAGGACAATACTGTGATTTTACATTTGAGCCTTACACAACCCACATACTGACAACCATTTACAACTGTCTTAGTTTTCTTATTATTTTTTCAAATCCCAAAATGTTTCAAAATCAAAAGTTTAGGTGATACACACACCGTAAAATTCTGTGTTTCACCTCTTCACACGTACAACTGATTGTAGAAGGGAGTCGTTTTAATTTTGTCTTTGTCCTAAAGTCGTTTTCTCCTGGACTGTATTACCAGTGGAGACGTACTTCGTTTTCCGTGTAGCTTTGTGTTGGATCGGTTAAATAAAGTTACTTCGATTAAAAAAAAATCTCATAGATATTTTGTTCTCTCTGGTGCATTTCAAATCTCTACATGTTGACTTTTATAGTGTAGGGAAATGAACTGAAACCAATGAGTCTGGAAGGTAGGAAAAGCAATTCTAATATTTAAAGTTTTGCTAAATGGTTGGTAGTAATGTAACACATGGGTTGTATATAATGGGCTCAAACATGCAATATCACCAGCATGCTCCTTTAAATTTCTGATTTATCATTGACTTATCTGATTATTAAATATAGCTGATATATTCTGTGAGTTGGAACCTGCAAGTCACAGTTTCTCAGCACTCTGAGCATAAAGGGGAGGGGCTTGAGCGCATTCAGACAGTGAGTTTACATGCATACAATACAGTTGCGTCGCATTCTCTAACTCTGCCTCTCCATCTCGCACGCCCACTTCACTGGTCAGGTGTGTTGTGTGGAGGGTTTGATTTCTCTCTCACTCTCTTTTCTTTCAGTCAATATGTCCACAGTGAAAGTGAAACTGTGCCCCGTTATCCCCGTTTACAAACGAGCGGAGACAGAAAAACACACAGAAAACACAGAATTAATAATCCCTCCCCTCTCCTAAAGTCAAAGTGTGGGTCGTTTTCCCCATTTATATGATTTATTGCAAATGCACAAAAACAATGGACACACACACACACATAACCACATGACCCTGCTCCCCCCAAGTGGCTCTGACAAGGTACAAACATGGTTCCTTCCCGCCGAGGCTGCTGACAAGAAGAAGTGTGCTGCAGCTTTAAGAGAGAGGCTGTCTCTCTCTCTTCTCGGTACTCAAATCAAGAGTTTATGGAGGCGTGCACAGGTGTATTTTTCATTGGAGGTCGTGCATGAGCAGCACACTGTTTATGACAGCCCTGTTTATAAGGTTAATATTTTTTGTAGATACCATGTTCATCTTTTAGGTGTATGTAACACGTAAAAGGACCCACAGATAACACCCACAGATTCTTTGGGCATCTTTTCCAGCGTTATCATGGAGAGAAGGCTGCAGGTTTGCGTCACGGCTTTGGGGGAGCTGCGTAACGGTTGCTGGTTTGCGTCACGGCTGCGGCGTGTTGCTGCGTTTGTGTCCGGGACACTTGTGGTGTTTGAGGTGAGCAAGCAGGCTGAACCTCTTCTCGCACACGCTGCAGCTGAAGGGTTTCTCTCCCGTGTGGATTCTCTTGTGCTTGTTGAGGTTTCCTTTCTCGCTGAACCTCTTCCCGCACAGCGTGCAGCTGAACGGTTTCTCTCCCGTGTGGATTCTCATGTGCCGCACTAACCTTCCTTTCTCGTTGTAGCTTTTCTGGCACACGGAGCAGCTGAACGGCTTTTCCCCGGTGTGGATTCTGATGTGAGCGGCTAACGTTCCGTTCTGGCTGAAGTTCTTACCACAGATTAAGCAGCTGAAAGGTTTCTCTCCCGTGTGTTTTCTCATGTGCGTCTGCAAACTTCCCTTCTGCCTGAAGCTTTTTCCACACGTGCTACACTCAAACGGCTTCTCGCCGGTGTGACATGTGATGTGTCTCTGCAGAAGCCCATTGGTCCTAAAGGCTTTACCACAAAAAGAGCACTGTTTCTCCCCATTAGCAGAGATCTTAGTAGATTCACCTTCAAGGTATTTCAGTGGATCTGATCCTGTCTGAGATCCGCTCATCCTGTTCCAGTCCTCCAGATCATCAGAGTCGGCTTTAAAACAGGTTGACAGGAAGAACTGGCCCTCAGTTGTCGCTTTAAACAAACCAGCTACATCCAAGTCTAGGATGGGTTCTCCTCCTCCACACTCCTCTTCATCAGCATCTGTTTCCACAGGCTGCAGCTCTCTGTCCTCCTCAGTGTGGCTCAGATGAAGCAGCGAGGTCTGTGCTTCTTCTTCTTCATCTTCACTCTTCATAGGGATGGGCGTGAACGTGAACTTGGTGATTTCAGCCTCCTCGGGACCCTGAAGCTGCTTTCCCTGCTGGCTGACAGACAGCTCCTCCTCCTCCTCTTCCTCTTTCACGTAGAATGCCTCGCCGACAGTCACCTGCTGGACGTGTGGAGACGAGCCTGAGAAGCAAACACACACAACGTCTTACAAAATCTCACAAAACACAAAATAAACACAGAAATGCAAAGTGTGCGCAGTGCGATTAAAGGACCATACCAATGGTTTCGCATGTTTGAGGTAATACATGTGGACTCAAATGTGCTGAGATAAATAATCCATCACAGACAACAAAATGTCTATTAAATTACTCATCAAAGTAATTTTAATTAAGGTTGTAGTAATAATCATAGGATTTTTAAAAAAACATTATTGTCATGTAGGACATTAAAACGACATGAGGAGCAGCTCCATGTGACTTCAGATCAGGTTTGAGGAGTGAGGATTCTCTAAAGCTGTTGTTCCTCAGTTCCTCTGGCTTTTCCTCGTGTCTTAGGTGGGAGGGACTAAGACATGAGGAAAAGGCAGGAGTGAAGGAAATGAGGAAACTATTGAAGGACCATATCATCCATTTTGCAGGTTTGAGCCTAATATATTCATTTTTCATACATGTTATGTTAGTGACAATCATTTCCCAAAGGATAAAACCGTATTTCAGCTTTCTTGATATTTTGCAAAATCTCTTAATCTTTCAAAATCAAATATTCAAGTGATACACCCACCTTAAAAATCCATGTTTCTCCTGCTAATAGTTACACAGCCTTATGAAGTCACGGTCCTTTAAATTTTTCCATAAACGCAGGTCTTCTTTTGGGACTATATTCCCCGGTGGAGGCATACATTCACTCCACGCTTTTTATTGAGCTTAAACACTAAAATTACATAACTTCTAAAAAAACCTGAATACACGTCTTGTTGGTGATGATGGATTACCTATCCCAAGAACGTTTACAGTATCAACAAGTTGATTTTAATAGCAGAATGAACTGAAACCAATGGAGGTCTGGAAGGTAGGAAAAACATTTTTAATTCACCGTTCCAGTAGTATGCTTTGGGAAATGATTATCAGTAACATGTATGAAAACTGAATATATTAGGCTCAAACATGCAAAATGGGTGTTATGGTTCTTTAAAAGCTTCCAGAAATGGAAGCCAGCCAGTCTGTCCTCTTAGAAAGAATTTTCTCATAAGTATTAGAAGCCATAACAAACATCTGAGCATTTAGTGGATCTTTGCAGACCAGCAGGCAGTGTATGAATGTGTGCGTGTGCGTGCCTGTATGTGTGTTTACAGTCCTGTTTCAGCTAGAGGTGTTTGCATACAACACAATTGCATACTGACAAATGATTCAAACGTGTAATCAATACAGCCATAAAGCTATTACAGAGAAATTGTGCACACACACATACACACACAAGCTGTGGTGCTTGAGGCGGTTGCTAGAGGGTTGCTATGGTGTTGTGGGTGGTTGTTAAGGTGGTTGCTATAGTGCAGACTATAAACACACAGGCTGTAGTGTTTGGGGAAGTTGCTGGGAGTTGCTAGGCGGGGTGGCTGGTGTGTGGTTGCTAAACACGCGCGCGCGCTCTCACACACACACACAGTGAAACATAACATCATATAATATAATAATATAGGGTCGTT
Organism: Lucifuga dentata; assembly: GCA_014773175.1. NCBI lineage: Eukaryota > Metazoa > Chordata > Actinopteri > Ophidiiformes > Bythitidae > Lucifuga > Lucifuga dentata. The sequence continues at coordinate 5,372 of VXCM01009493.1, read as the reverse complement.
TTTTTTAAGCCGGGTGGATCACAGGCTTCTAACTTCACAGCTTCTGGATGACTACGACTCTTGCTTGAAGTTGCTACAGACTGAAATCTCGGTCTGTATAAATAAATAAACTGCTTCCACATAAGCTAATTTCTATTGAAAATGCTATTTTAGTTAGTGAATGAATGAATGAATGAATGAATGAATGAGGGAACACAGACCCGCCTGCTTGTGGTTCGTCGCTCTGCGGACGTGTTGCGGCTCCTCGGCTCGCAGCATTCTGCGCTGCCGGTGGATCTCCACCTCATACTCCGCTATGGTTCTTTCAAACATCCCGATTATTTCTTCCACGGCCACGCCGAGCCGCTGGTTGACGAAAGCTCTCAGTAGGTTGATCTTAGACATGTTACTGCAGTAAAGAAGCAGAGGAAGCTAACGAAGGCTGAGGCTAGCAGAGGCTACGGAGGCTAGCAGAGACGGAGGCTAACAGAGGCTGAGGCTAACAGAGACTAACGTTTTCAGCTGGCAGGCTAAACTAACTTTAGCAGAGTCAGAGGTCAAAGATGGAGGTAAAAGCACACAGACGAAAGACTCGTTTATACTCCTCACACACTTCGAAGCTTCACACCAGATGTACTTTGTCTCTCCGAACGACACGGACACGCAAAGTGGATCAGCGGAACACAACACGCCCGTCTGCTGACAGGAGCACTTCTTGGTGCGCATGCGCCGATTGCCTTCACAATAAAAGTCAACAAGTTGAACTGAGGTCATAGTTTCTTGATTTTGTTGTGACAGGTAACAACATTTATGCGATTAATTATGAGTGTAGATCAGAAATAATAATAACAATAACACATTCTATTTGCAAGCTAATCACAAACAATATAATACATAAATAATGTAACTCCCTGAGTCAAGATTGAAAGATATTTCTGATTCAGTCCATATTTTCTAAATGTTCTCTTCAGTGTTTTTCTATAGAATAGGGCTGATGCACATGCTATGTGAGGATCCATGAAGTGAAACCTCCCTGCTGGCTTCATCAGGTGCCTCATTATTACTTGTAGCATTTATCTAAAAATCTACAGATTGAAACACTGTGACACTGTGCATTTAGATATGTTGCTAAAATACATTAAAACAACATCCGATTTTAAGTGACTTAAAAAAGTTTTTTTTATTATTATTTTATTAAAATAAATAAAAATAAACATCACCAAGATTCGAACTGTCCATCTTCAAAACATTTGCTTTTGTGTAGAAACTACCAGCAATTTATGTGATATGCCACCTTAGCCTTACTTGTATATATGTGTGTGTGTGTGTGTGTGTGTGTGTGTGCATGTATGTTTATATCTATATCTATATATGTACAGTATTTTAGATAGATAGATAGATAGATAGATAGATAGATAGATAGATAGAAATGAACACACAAGAGAGAGGGNGAGAGAGAGAGAGAGAGAGAGAGAGAGAGAGATAGGGACAGAGAGAGAGAGAGAGCGCTGTACGGAGCAGGATGACGGATGGATGGAAGGAGACCTCGCGGTATGTCCTGCAAACCTGCAGCCTGTTGATGATGATGATGTTGATGATGATGATGATGATGTGATCGCTCACTCACCGCTTTGTGAAATATATGGCTGTGGAGCTTCTTGTCACGTGATCATCGTGCTCCTTCAACACACGCACGATCACCATGTCTGCACCGAACCCAGTCCACTGTCTGCTGGTCCGGATCGCTCGAAGCTAACAGGTAACGGAGGTCCGCCGTGATCGGTGAGAAGGCCCGTTAGAGAGTCCGCGGCTGCGCTGCAATAACGGACAGCAGAGCCGCAGCCACCTGGCCACCGTGAGCCCACATACCACGGTACGAAGAGGAAGAACGGACAGACGTTTTCAGTGAGGAAGACTGAATGACACGGTGATGTTATACATGATCATGATGAGCTGCTGATAACAGAGAGAGAGAGAGAGAGAGAGAGAGAGAGAAGCACGTAATGACAATAACTCCGTCACTGACTAACATGACAACATCTGATATGTGTGTGTGTGTGAGTGTGTGTGTGTGAAATACTGTATTCTGGGATATTTGTGTCCATAATGAAAGGACTATAATTAGTATAAATGTACCTCAGCAGGCTGATGGTTTGTGCATCTTTACTGTCTGCTGTCATGTTTATGGTTTATGATGTAAATGGTGTCGTCATTATTTAAAGCTGAACCATCAAATTAACGTTTTTTTTTTAATTTTCTTTCTTTCTTTCTTTTTTGATGTGCTTGTACGGAATTGGGTTTGTCTAGACTTCTGTTTACCTCCATCAATGTTTTTTTTGTTTTTTTTCTGAAAGCAGTGAAGTTTTTATTTTAATTTTTAGAAGGTTGAGGGTTTGAAGTCCTGTGCTGACTTTGTGTCATTTTCTTTGCAGAGGATGAATTTTCCCACAGAAGTGTAAGATCACACTTTACAACAACAGCATGTTGGTGTTTGGGATGCTCACCTACCAAAAGACCAGAATTAACCAACCCAAACTGTAACAGTAGAAATAACTCATTAAAAATTTACTTACTTTGTTACAGTAAAATTCACCCATTAGAAAAAAAAACTTGAGTAAAAATAAAGAAGCCATTGTTAGTTTTACTTAAGTATCAAAAATATCATTTTGACAATAAATGTACTTAAATATTGAAATAAAAATAACTTTGTTTTGCACAGATTTCAAAGTTATACTCAACTGTAGTTTTGAGAGCACTTAGCATTATTAATATTTACAATCAATTAAACCTGAAATTATTAACTTAATCTATGATATTTAGCAATCTAAATGTGACATAATTTACATCATCCCAACATCAAGTTCCATTGTCCTCTGTAGTGAAAAAAAAAAGACTGTTTGATTGATTCAGTCATCAGGAATTTATTGATCTTCAGCATCTGTCAATACAGGATATCTTATACCAGTCTCACATTATTTATTTTCTGTTTCCTCTTTGCAGGAAGTCTATTGGTATCCTGATGCATCTGTGCAGGCACCATGCAGTGTTCTTGGAAGTCTGTGGTGCTGCTAGCATTAGCCTCCATAGCCATTCAGTACACCGCCATCCGCAGCTTCTCCACCAGCTCTGCTGACCCCAGCTCCAACCCCAACCAGGCACCCACAGTCCACGCTGCCAACTGTGGGCACCGGGCCCTGGCAAGGNCAACCCCAACCAGGCACCCACAGTCCACGCTGCCAACTGTGGGCACCGGGCCCTGGCAAGGCTCAGCCAGGGCCCTCTGAACAGCTTGGAACCAGACTGTGATGAGATCGTGCCCCCCTCCTCCTCCTCTTCCTCCTCTTCCTCTCCCCTTCCCTCTAACAATGCCAGCAGGAAAACACACATCCTCATTCTGGCCACAACACGGAGTGGATCCTCGTTTGTGGGTCAGCTGTTCAACCAGCATCCTGAGGTTAGAATCTGATATGGCATACTGTTGTTTTTGCCTGTTTAGGATCAAATTACAATCAAATATCGGCAACAATCAAATGGCCAGCAGACATGAACACTGACAGTAACAACAGTGAGGCTGTCTGACCATAAACTAGCTTCTTCCTCACCAGTTCCTGCACAAAAGCATCCAGCATGTTGTTAAAGTTCAGAGATCTCTGGTGGCTCGGTGGTTAGCACTGTTGCTTCACAGCAAGAAGAGCAAGAAGATCTGAGGTTTACAGTTAGCATGCTCAGCCATGTCCGCGTGGGTTTTCTGCAGGTGCTCCAGTTTCCTCCTACAGTTCAACTACATGCAGGTTTGGTGAAGCGGAAGCTTTAAATTGGCTGTAGGTGGTGGAGGTGTAGCCCATCTCTCATGCAAAGAATTCTGGGATATAACAGGGATGGAGAAAGGATGGACGACCAGGCCTGATTTTAACTGCCATACAGTACAAGGAGCTGAGCTGTAATTGGATCAATGGCACAGACAAAAACGCCAATGATGAATGAATAAGTCCATAATTGTCCGTTGTTTCTCCACGCCAAGAAAATTATGAAAGAAAAAAATATGTTTGCTTAGTTTAAGTTAATTTTAATTAATATTACTATATTGTGCAGTGCAAAGGCCACCGGCCAGCCCACTGATGGCTGGGGCCAACTGAGAAAAGTCTCGCCTCTCCTGATGGCTAATCTGACCCTGCTTGAGAATAAGAAAGAATCTATAAAAAGATTACTTGAGTAGTGAGTAACTTTGATCGAGCTTATTCTTTAGAATAATCAACAAGCTATAAAGTGCTCATCTGCGGAAAAAAAAAAAAAAA
>VXCM01009489.1:0-11908 GCA_014773175.1 Lucifuga dentata | reverse complement strand
ATTTTTAAGGTGGGTGTATCACTTGAATATTTGATTTTGAAAGATTAAGAGATTTTGCAAAATATCAGGAAAGCTGAAATACGGTTTTATCCTTTGGGAAATGATTGTCAGTAACGTAACATGTATGAAAAGTGAATATATTAGGCTCAAACATGCAAAATGGGTGGTATGGTCCTTTAATTTAAACCAAAACTTTTTGGCAATTTATGTTTTAACTGATTTCATCCCTTTTGTCCTGACTGCTTGGCTGTTAATCTTTTCCATGAATTTTATACCTTCACCTAAATCTGCGCATTTATTTAATTTTACTCTACATTATTTTATTAAACAATTTACAATATATAGAATACTCACAACATTTTCCTTATAACATCCAGCCTTTTATCTCTCAATTTTGCAAGTTTGTAACTGTATTCTAAAAGTTCCATTGCATATAATTTCCACTAGGTGGCACTATAAGAAAGAACGTCATCAGTTGTTTTTATGTTTCATGTTTTATGTTTTTATGTTTCAGTAAACTTTACAAAGTTGTAGCGAGTATGGCTGATGTTTAACAAATTTTCTGATTTTCTAACATCAATTTGTTGATATGGCGCCACCATCAGGAGAACTGTACAAAACGTCTTTGTTCACGGGAAGGAACTTTAAGAAAGAGAAAACATACCAGAAAAAGAATCAAACACTCACCACAGGAAGTGTTGATGGCATCTCGCAGCTCAGCATACTTCCACTTGCTCAGCTCGTATTTCTTGGCGCTGGCAGCAGCCTTGGAGGCCTGAACCTGTGGACCTCTAATGCAGGAAATGGACAAGAAGCACACAGGAAGTCAGCAACGACATTAAACAGCGGTGAAGTGTGGGACACCGACGGCAGGACACGGATGAGATCAGAGGGCGGGGTTATCTGGTCCAGTTTATAACTCACACGGGATTTAGAGAAAACTATGAGCGAGTAAAGAAGTACCAGATGGGTGGGGCTTACAGGGATCGTCCCAAAGGAAATGTGTAATTTAATAAAAGTTTTCTTTAATGTGATTGGCTAAATTTCTTGGCAGTTTCTGTGCTGTCCAACGTGGTAACCAGATTCATCAGGCTACAGAAAATATCAATACATCAATAAATCAATCAGACCTGTAGACATCAGACTTTGCAACTCAGCGTTTACCAGTAAATCATTTGGTAACAATGATATTTGATGATGCACTGATGATTAAGGGTTCAGACAAACTGGAAAGTTGGAATCGTGTTAAATGACAATAAGGAAGCTCACTAGCTATTTGGCTAGCAAGCTAACTGGCTTGTCAAACATTAACATTTGAGAATATGTAGTTACATCATCTAATCGATCATGCAAACCACATCGCAGGATTTAATGCAATTATTATTGTCAGAGAAATCATAAATGAAAGCATTAGCCAATTTTTCTGTGCTAAATGCTGGTGTGACATGATTAGATGTGGTTAAAATAGCATTTAAATGGTTTATTTTAGCCTTTCGTGACAGATGCGGTCACCGTGTGGTTTTAGGTGACAGAACAGTGCCACCAATTTCTGATGATCACAGGAAATGAAAGCTTTTATGGTAAAACCCATCCATCTGGAAGTCATCAAACTAGCATACATATATACAGTAAAGTAACGCTGGACTGTTGCAGCATATATAAACAGGTTAGGGGCTTCACTGACCAGCTGACTAGTTGACTAGTCGACTCATTAAAGACTAAATTGTCTCATCCTCACCAGATTTACAGTATGAAGCTGCTTTTGTTGGACCTCGAAACTGGGAGGCTGTAACTCGGAATTACGTCATTTACGACCACCGCGTGTTTGAGCTAAACAAAGCGGGAGAATACGCGGACGACACCATGAAATCTTGTGTGTTCGCTCTGTTGGACAAAAAAAGAAGCAAAATTTTTCAATAAATTAATGAGCTCGAGGTTGAGAAACCTGGCTTGGTTTTCTGAGTTGAGGGGGCATTTTGATTTTCCAGTCAGAGGTTGAAAATTTCAAGGTCTGAGTTTAGAATGCAGAAAAAAAAAAAAAAAAAAANAAAAAAAAAAAAAAAAAAATCCAATTTTTATTTCTATTTAGGAATCTTTTTGGATCTAACAACTTGAAACTGCAAAAATGCCAGGTGCTTCAAGCTGATCGTCACTATGTCTACCTGAAACAAGTAAAGATCTTCTTCAGAAACCGGAGCCTTTAAGCAAACAGCATTTTAAAAAATACAGCACAGAACTTCTTTCTTCACATCTGTTTTTAAATAAGGCAACTAGTCAACTAGTAAACCTTGAGTGGTGAAGCTCCTAATACAGGTTCAATGCTGAGTCAAGGTGAAAGCAAAGAGAAAAGGTCGCTTCAGATTAAGAGCATGTTTGTTGAAAGGAGAAAACGCTACGATGGAACTACAGAGGGGATGAGAGCAACGTGATTAGAACGCATGCTGTTTCAGTCTCCAGGAAGTTAAAAGCGGCCCGTGCTCTGATGGCTTGGAGCCGCGCTGGAGTGGCAGCTCACTGTTAAATTATAAATGACAGTTTGGCAGTTTAAAGCGTGCAGCTCATCTCCAGCTGCAGGCTAGCTGTCGGTGTGTTGCTTGCTCCTCTGCGGTGCTGCTGACAAGCCTGATTAATCCGTGACCCTGATTTGCCCTTTTTTTAGAAAGCCAGGAAGTTGGAGGCAGACCCCGTGCTACCTGAACCCTTGCCGTTCTTGTTATCCTATTGGGTGGCTCCTCAACTCATGATTAGCGATGCTGGCCCTGCGCCCGGCTAGGCGGCTGGAGCGGTTTCCCGTAAGCGCACGGTGGCTTTGGCAGCGAGTTGCTGTAAGCCGCTGAGCGCCGCAGTCACCTTCTGCTCCTGTTTCCTGTCGCTGTGGTGAGACGAGGCCTGAGCCAATTAACCAAACAGACGAGCAGAGGCGCCAGGAGGACCAACTGCCAAGACTTCAACTGATGCCACTCTTTCACACAACTACGTTTACGCGCACATTAAAACTTTGATTACGTTCGGATAATGGCCATAAATCCTTTTTGTCCCAAATGTTGCCGTAATTAGATTATGGCAACATTTGAGTAAAACACCCTCATGCATCCTCTAACCTTCTGGACTCTCCTCATCAGTGCTTGAAGTGGGCCAGTATGCACCGGTACCTTTTCATTAAGTTTCAGGTAATTTTCATGTCAGAGTACCGGGACATTTTCAGGAGTACCAGAACCTCTCATAAATCTTCCATACTCAGAGGAAAACAACCACTGATATAGAAACAATAGCAAAGATTGCAGCCGGATGAATTAAATCATGAGGTCACATATTTATACACTCGTATATACTGGTCCCCCCTTCTTGACNCAGGCCCGGGCCCAAACTGATGACCAGCCAATGAAAACCAGTACACGGACATGAATAAGAGGAGTACTGCACTTTTTTTTGTCCACTTCAAGCACTGCTCTTCATAGTCTGATCACGCAACAAATCATGTATATTCGGTAAACCAGCAAATGCTATTAATTCTGTCCATATATACATCTTATTGACACAATCACAGTACAGGCGAATAATTGGGAGTATAGTGTACATATAAATGTACTAAACACCACGGAACATGCCAGAAAACACCAACCTTACACTGCAAATCAACTCGCCCTACATCTAAGTCCAAAAATTATTTTCTTCAACCAGGTCAAAAAAAAAAATCATGAGATTATTTCAGCCTGTTTTCAGTACAACACACAAAATAAAACAAAATTAATCTGTTCACTGTTGAAACAATCAAGAATAAAATGCTTGATTCTGGGAAATTCTTCAAACAAGCTGATTTGTTTTGGAAACAGGTTAAATAAAAATGTAACAGCACTGGTATATTATTTCCCCCACTTGTTTTAAGAAGTAAAAAGTTGCTCCAGTAGAATTATCTGCTCAACTCTACTGCAAATAATCTCTTCAGTTAACACTGTTAAAGTCCAAATCAGTCACAGTCAATATGGCAGCATTATATCCATTAAAAAGGAACATGTCCTCACTGACAATATCAATACTATATCAATGCTACCAATACAATATCAATGCTGACTTCATTACTTCAGTAACTCTAAGTGCTGAAACTCCACCCTTACAGTTCCTGGGCCACAAGAATCTCCTTCCTTGGGAACAGGAAGCAAAACGAACCGGAAGTTTCTGTGATGCAAATAAGATTCCAAAGTACCTTAAAACTTTCTGGAAAAAGTAAAAAAAAAAAAAAAAAAAAAAATACAGACAAAAAAGTATCGACAAGAAATAATCACTGACATGAGGTAGAAACCCCATTATTGACTTTTCATAGGGAATTAACCCTATTAATCAAATTCTTTGATTAGATGATGATCAACAATCAACTGGACTTCTGAAAAGATTTATTCTTGACATGTTTCCTATTCGATTCTGGGGTTTTTCCAATCAAAGATTCACTTAATTTCCAGGAAACGGCATGATTGGTGAATGGCGATTCATTTTGGAGGAACTCTACCCACCTAGCCAGAAGTTCGGTCATTTCCTTCACCATTTCTTCCCTAAAAAAGCATAGCGGTTCCAGTGTGAGAGTTAGAAAACTGTGTGCAGGACCAGTTCATGTTAACTCAAAGGGCTTTTTAGGAGAAGGGCTGGGCAATACATCCTTAAAAATAACACCATGATGTCTCAAGGTGATTTGTGATATCGGTTCAAGATGTTATAAACAATTTAACTCTAAACAATGTTGTACTGGTGATTTCAAAAGTAAATGATACTAGAAACTTTAATAATAAGAGTATTAGCAGTCATTTGTGTATAAAACGGTAATATTGTCAGCAAATAAAATGACTGATGATGTCATAAAGAGGTGATCTTTAGCAGGTTATGATATTTCCTCTGGTGCTAATTAAGCTTAAATAAGCGCTTAAGTCCAAATCCACCACAAGCCAAGAACTCAACTGAAGTTAGCATAGTGGTGAAGCTAACACTGTTTGCTAATTTCACTCCATTAGCTTTTTTGTCATAGGAAGTACGGCTAGCTAACACTCCAGTTAAGCTTAAGTCAGAGTCACTTCCTGCTTGTTCTCCATCTCTAAACAGCTGATTGGCTCTCCTCCTCACGTGACGTGACTTTCTTGGTATTAAACAGAGCACTGCTTCTGTTAGCCAGTTAGCCTCGTCGCTAAACCATTTCCAAACAAAAGAGATCTCTCACTCTCTTTGCAAACTAATTCATCGGGTGCCGACCCACTACGTTCAGGCATGTTTGTTGAGGATCTTCTTGTCATACATGATGTGAAAATTAATCAAAACTTCATTCATAATGCTGCCCAACATCAATATCGTGATTCACATCTAAAAATGATGCTGGAGTTAGCATAAACAGTATGTGGTGTCACCTGGCCCAAGGTGTGCACAACTCTCAGGGCATAAACGGTAGGTTACTGCCCATCATTGACACAGAACTGTCGATGCTATGTGGATGATTTCTGAAAGGTCTTTAAAGGATAATACCGGTGATTTAGCATGTTTGAGCCCAATATTTAAAACTTGTATACACGTTAGGTTACTGACAACCCTTTCCCAAAATATACTACTTTACCTTAAACCTGTTGCTAACATGAGCTAGTAGAGTGTTTTACTTTAAACCTGCCGCTAACATTAGCTATTGGAGTGTTTTACCTTAGAACTTCTGCTGCTAATATTAGCTAGTGGAACGTTTAAACTTAAACTTGCTGCTAACATTAGCTAGTGGAGCATTTTACCTGAAACCTGCTGTTTAACATTAGCTAGTGGAGCATTTTACGTTAAACCTGCTGGTAACATTAGCTACTTTAAGCCTACCGCTAACATTAGCGAGTGGAGTGTTTTCCCTTAAACCTGTTGCTAACATTAGCTAGTGGAGTGTTTACCTTAAACCTACCGCTAACATTAGCTAGTGGAGTGTTTTACCTTAAACCTGCTGGTAACATTAGCTACTTTAAGCCTACCGCTAACATTAGCTAGTGGAGTGTTTTCCCTTAAACCTGCTGCTAACATTAGCTAGTGGAGTGTTTTCCCTTAAACCTGTTGCTAACATTAGCTAGTGGAGTGTTTACCTTAAACCTACCGCTAACATTAGCTACTGGAGGGTTTTACATCCGGAGTGTCATTGCTTTCAATTAATTCAACTTGTAGAGACTTGAAACATGCTTCAGATAAGTAATCCATCACAGCAAACACGATGTCTAATAAGTTTCTTTGTCGAATTACTTTATTTAACCGATCCAATATGGAGCTCTGTGGAAGACAATGTATGTCTCCACCAGGTAGTACAGTCCCGGGAGGTAGAAGGTTTTTCCTGAGAAATTAACAAGGACCATGCCTTCTACGTTCAGACGTACATGTTAGTAGGCAAATCATTGAATGTTAAGGTGTGTGTATCACCCGAACATTAGATTTTGAAAGTTTAGGGAATTTGAAAAAAATAACAGGAAAACTAAAATAAGGTTTAATGTTTTGGAAAATGCTTGTCAGTAACGTAATGTGTATTTTGGTTGTATTCATTGGGCGTAAACGTGAAAAACTGCTGGTAAACGACCATTTCAGCTGCTTTGAACTGTTACTGCTGGATATCCAGTAAACTATATGACTCATAAACTTCATAGACATGACAGTCCTGTTGTTTTAAAACATCTCTGAGCTGTAATCCATGACTTTCTATGTTCTCCAGTTTGGACTGTTACATCTGCATGTAGACTGTGCCACAGCTTGCTGCAGAACATGAACCAACACCGTTCCAATATTTATTACAAGCGGCTAATTAGAGTGCACTGCAGTGGGAAAACATATTTAAGAGGAGAGTGGAGTGTAACCACCTGGGATATAAAGTTCGACGATGAATCAGGTTAGAGTATCCTGAAAGTGTGTGATGGTGTAACGTGGACTGTGAGTCACGTCAGGCTAAGAGCAGAGGAAAGTGTGGCGGAGGATAAGAAGTGGTGCTTCACCAGTAAACAGATACCACATAAGCTACTTTAACGTTCCAGGATGAGGTGGTTCAAGCTGAGCAAACAGATGGTGAAATGTACCCTACAGACAACAATTGAGTGTAATTTAGGCAGACTCTCTAAATGCTTCTGTTTTCTCTGGTCTGAATCAGAATAAACTGATATGATGCTCGTTTGCAGCTTGGCTTTGTTTGGTTTTACGCAGGATGAATGTGTTCAGGTTAGGTGTGCTTGAATGCTCTCAGCATGTTGCTCTATTCTCCTGTTCAGTGTCTGAAGGCAGCACGTCTTCACATCATGTGAAGCAGCATGTGGTTTTCCACACGTCTTGAAGTCAGATTCAGATTCTGCTGTCATAGTTTTCTTACTAAATGGATCAAATTATGAGCTGCGACTAGGAAAGGATCCACGTTCCATTTTTGTTCCATGTTATTAAGTTTTCCCAGCGAGCATAGCAAACTTTTTCCTGTTTTGATTTTCTTTCTCCCTCTCCAAGACATTTCTGACCAACGAGCAGTGTTCTCACATGACTTTTGCTGCTATATTTTGGTTTGATTGGATGTTTTTCCTGTGTGAAACTCTTTGGTCTGTTACTTTGTTACTTTGGCAAAAAAACCTAATAGACATGTTATCCTCTGTGATGGATTATGTATCTCCAGCATGTTTCAAGTCTCTCTCTCTCTACAAGTTGATTTAATAACATTCTGGGATGACTTGAAACCAATGACAGTCTGGAAGGTAGGAAAAACAACCTAAAATTTACTGCTAAACTCGTAACTTTTGGGAAATGGTTGTCAGTAACGTGACGTGAATACGGATTGTATAAACTGGGCTCAAACATGCACGATTGCCAGTATAATCCTGTAATAAAGAAACTCTAAGGAGGTATTTAAAGAACTCAAATATAGGTAAAATTTCATAATTGGGCCTGAAGCTGTGAAATGTAAACGAGCCACAGGTGAGTCACGGTGCAAGGTAACCTACATGGTCAGGCTCTTGAGGTTTGTGGTCATGGCAGCGCTGTGAACAGAGGATTAAAGGATTATGAGACAGAGGAAATCTGCCACTCACGGTACAATAAAACAATCCAATCAGGAACGAGAAAGGTGATTCCTTTTCCATTGGGAAGTGATTCTCCTTCTGCACGGATTAATGCAAACATCACATGTCTTTGATAGAATTAAAAACAAACAAACTTGCTTTGCCTTAGCTCCAAAAATTAAATGTAAACAATAAAAGTGCATCCTGTTAGAACAAGCGTGTGATCAGAATAAGGTGTCTGTGTTTATCTGGAAGATTGTTACAGCATGCAGGGTGGTTATGGTTTGAAGGGTAAAAGGCAGGCGGAATTAGGATTTAGGGGGTTAAATCGCTGGATCTTACGCTGCTCTCTCTGGGGACGATGGAACTGAGAAGCCATTACTGAGAGAAGAAAGAAAACAAAGAAAAAATGGTTATAAACATATGACCCATGGAGGAAGAGGTCTCTCACCAAAAACCCTGAGGATCTGAGGATCAACATGTTAATTTTGATGTCATGAAGGGAACATATTCTCCATTTTGTTATTTTCCCCTCATGTTTATGTTGTAATATAGCAGGAGTTTGTGTCAAAATTTGAGGCTGACAGCTATAGAAATGCATCCAGGAAGACAAACCCATGTGTCCTCAAAGCCCCGAAAGCTTTGCTTTGATTAGTTCTTTACAGAAGTGTGTAGTAACGCATTCCATTTACTACGTTACATTTACTTAAGTAACTTTTTTCACAAAATTGTACTTTACTGAGTAGTTTTATAGCAGGATATTTTTAACTTATACTTGAGTATATTTATGAAGGTAAAAATACACTTTTACTCCGTTACATTTGGTTGGACTCTGCGTTAGTTTTGATTTCACCCGTCTGAATTCAGTTTTTCTCTCATTGTCAGACACTACACTGTCTGCTTCAGCTCCAAAGTAGCCACACCCCCACCCTCTGTTTCCATGGTTTCACCTGAGCAGAACAGTCAAGGTGGAATCAACAGCGGGAGGTTTAGAAGAGGCACATCCCTGGCCACACATTCAAACACTGTTTTCTTTTCTGTCTACTAAAACCAACAGTTACATAATGTGTCTGATAAAAATGTGACATTTCAGCTTCTAAGAATCAACATGGAACTTGAGGAAACGTGTGGCGGTAAGCCGCAACGTTAGCTACTTAACTAGCTGCTGCTACTAATGCTAACTCAAGTTTTCCTGTTTGATTGAGTAAACTTGTGAAGCTAATCCTAGCTAACTGTCTTAACTAGCTGCTGCTGATAATGCTACCTCAAGTTTTCCTGTTCTATTCTGAGTAAACTCGTGAAACTAACCTAGCTAACTGTCTTAACTAGCTGCTGCTGATAATGCTAACTCAAGTTTTCCTGTTCTATTCTGAGTAAATTCATGAAGCTAACCTAGCTAACTGTCTTGGGGCCAGAATTGTCATGATTTGTTATGTGGTAAATATGTGATTTATTACTGTCTACTGTTTCTTTATATGATATGATTTGGATTGTATTAGAAGCTACATGTGGCTACTTTGCTTTTTTTTTTTCCCTCAGACGAGCCTTTATAGGTTGTTGATTATTCTAAAGAAGAAGCTCGATCGAAGTTACTCACTATTCAAGTAATTATTTTGGTGAGTACTCTTTCTTATACTTGAGTTACTATTATCATAAAGTAACAATACTGTTACTTCAGTACAGTTTCTAGCTATTCTACCCACCTCTTGTTCTTTACTTCTGTAACGTGTTGGCATCAACACGTAACACGTGTTGATGCCAACACGTTACTTGTCTACGTCGTTCCACTGATGATATCTATGTTTCTACTTGGTCTAAAGACATAAAGGAGGCACTGTATCAAAGCTTCATGCCTGCATTTTAATTCCCCCCACCGCCTTTTTTTTCTCAACATGCTATATAACAAAAATTAAAGCCGCAAACAAAAAAAATGAATTTGTTATTGTGGACAATAAGAGGCGATAAGAGACTCAGACAGGTAATAACAACCTGGGGATCATTTCCACAGCATTTACCTAATTTATCCACGTTAAAAATGAACACAAAATCAGCTGAAACTTCATTACTGATTTTTTTTTTCCAAACAGTAATGTATTAAAAATCCAGGTTGTGGTGTGATGTGTAGTGACCAATGAGTGTGTCTATGTGTTATTAATTGTGGAATTCTGCAGACCTCCACACGCTACATCAGATTCCGTGATGATCCCTGCACTCAGCGCGCCGCTCTGCTGCCTGAGGGCACTGCATCGATTTCGCAGCATCAAAAGGTCAAAAAGACAACTGAAGGCAGATAGCTGCTGTGTGTGTGTGTGTGTGTGTGTGAACGTTGCGGTCGTGTTTGTACCTGCGCAGGCCCGAGTCGTTCTGGACCTCCTCCGGAATGAGCTCCGCCTCGCTCTGAGCGATCCTCAGAGCGAGCTCCCGATCCCTCCTCTCCTGCTCCAGGATGGTCTGCCGAGCCGCCTCCTCCTCCCGCTCCGCCTGCAGCTGCTGCTCCATCTCCAGCTGTGAACACACATGAACACACACACAATACACACCTTTTCAGCTACATCTGTAATCCGACTGCAATGCTGAATTTCCTCCAGTCTAACCACTGCTTTTAACTCAAACCTGCTGCAGTGTTTAAAACTCGTACGTTTGAGCAAATTGTCATTTTAAATTTTTACCCCGCAAAGTTACCTGTGGATGGATCGTCATATTTGAAACAAGGCCTTTGAAACGATTTTGTTGATTGAACTTGAAACCAGTTTGTGGTTTAAAAATTGAGTGTTAATGCTGGAAATAGGGATGTTGAGATTAACTGTTTTGCTATGAATTATGTTTATAAAAATTTGCTGTTTCTAAACTGTAAGAATTTAGAGGCCGTGGTTTAGAAACCATGAGAAAAAAAATGTCTGGGTAAATTGAGTCTTCTCTCTCTTTCAATATTGCCTTGGAAATTCCTCTGTTGTTTCTAGCTAGCGCTGTGTGTGTGTGTGTGTGTTTAGCATGGTATCCTTATATCCAGAGAAAAGGTGTATGTGGAGCAACCAGTGTATCTTAAACCTGAGCAGGGTGTCGTTGAGGAAGACATATTCAGTTTTGTACAGCATGCACGCCGACGAAAAGTTGCGGGTAAAGGATCAACATGTTTAGCATGCTTCAGCCTCTTAGAGATCAACATCCATCCCTGCATGACAGAGTCAAGCTAGTACACTCCACCAGCTAATGTTAGCGGCAGGTTTAAGGTAAAATTTAAGGTAAAACACTCCACTAGCTAAGGTTAGCAGCAGGTTTAAGGCAAAACGCTCTACTAGCTAATGTTAGCAGCAGGTTTAAGGCAAAACGCTCCACTAGCTAATGTTAGCAGCAGGTTTAAGGCAAAACGCTCCACTAGCTAATGTTTGCAGCAGGTTTAAGGTTCAAAACATGTTTCCTATAATAGGTACTTTGTCTTAATTTAACATCGTCATTCCACCCAAATCATCGAAAAAATTTAAAATGGACACTAACATTAGTGTCACTGAAAAATAATAAACACTGAAAAATGCATAAGCACGTAAACAATCACACACACACACAGACACACACACACACACACACACACAGACTCTTTTCGACCTTCTATCAAAGCGACAAGGTCATGGGTTGCTGTCAGAGGGAAAGCCTGCAGCCCGGCTCTGTACATCACCCTGATCATTAAAAGGAGGAATAGAGGGAAGGTGGTGGGCGGGGCCAAGCAGAATGATTAATGGCGCCGTGCACACCTCTCTTAATACTACAACCCTCAAGTCAAACAGGACCAAACAAACAAGATTACTAAACAAACCCGAGATACTAAGCCAAACCCGAGCTACATAAACACAATACTAACCCAAACCAGAGCTACATAAACACAATACTAACCC